>PVKM010039646.1:0-13696 GCA_004027735.1 Carollia perspicillata | reverse complement strand
CCCCAGGTCCCCCTACGCCACTCCACGGGACCTCAGTCCTGAAATTTCCTTCTTACCGTTTGGTCCCTGGATTTTCAGTGTCCGCTAGCGCTTTGTGGATTCTTATGTTCAAATACGCTGCAATACTGTTGTCTGTCCGCTCCGTTCCTCCATGAATTAGGCAGTTTTTCCTCCTGTGAGTAGGGGGAAGTGAAATCCCCTGCGTCCTACTCTGTCGCCATCTTTAGCCCCCTTGGCCTGTATTTTTTAACATATTATGGTACAAGAAATTTTATGGAATGAATAATACAAAAACACAAGAAGAGATGCAAGGTATTTCAGGTACTACTTGGGTATAATGCACCGCCTTGTTTTCCCCTCAAACTGTGAGCAATACAGTGCGCATTATGCATAGCACAATATGGGGTATATAACACTTTAAACAAAACATGAGTTTGGAAACCCATGCGTGTTCTCCCTTCCAGCACTTCTCAAGGCACACTGTCTTGGCATAAGCAGCCCCATTGCACATGGTTTTTAAAGGCATTTTGTTTGTCTGTGCTTTACAATATGGCCATTGACTCAACTTTGTCTCCCAATAAAGGCTTTGTTTAACGTTGTACTTGGAGTTAATCTCAGAATTGGAAAGTTGCAAATAGGGCATCAGAGCTGGGGATCTTCTTCCCCATCTGGCTGAAGCACCCCCATAGTTAGGCCAGAAAAGAAGCTGCAGGGCAAGGGGCTGGGCGTGTTCTGGAAGGGACGCACAACGTCCTGGGTCAGGAGGAAGGCCGCGTCCAGAGCAGGGGAAGATGGCGGTGTCCACTGGTGGGGTCTGGGGCCCGGCTGCCTGATTTCCCACTTCCAATGGGCTCTGCCCCTCCCTCTGCTGGCAGCTGGGTGCTGACCATGTCTGTGAACCCGCAGTGAGACTTCACTGATGCAGAGCTCTTTCCTGAGAGAAGGGGGAGACTAGGGAATGGGCGGCGCCACTGTCCAGGGGCGGCCAAGTGTGTCCACAGTTCACACTCAAGCCTTGGCCATGCGCTGGTGATCCTGAGCGGGGCTGATCCAGGGGCAGGTGCACTCACAGAAGCCCTTGGGTGCCAGTCAGAATCTTAGGCAGTAGGCAGTGTGGGAGGGAGGTGGAAAGACCCAAGGAGGGAGATCTGAGCCTCAGACAATCCAGGCAGTGCCCAGTTACCCAGCATCCTGGGGTGAGTGGAGGGAGGTCCCCTTCCCCTGGAGGCCTTCACGTGGGTAGAGGAGGTGGGACTAAGGGGAAGAGGACTGTTGTTCTTTGTATTAGTGAAAAGGTGATCAATCTTACCCAATGTAGTGCGCATTATCTTTTTTAACTGAGTGAAAAACTGCAGTGCAAATGAAATAAAACCTCAGAAGAAAATGAAGGCGAACTGAAAAACAGTGGTTGCTTAGAGAAGCTGCTCAACTCTTGTGTACACTCTTCAGAGACCTGTGAGCACAGACTTTGAAAGTAAGTTTTCACGATGAGGTTTTAGAAATTTGACCATTTGAAAAAATTTTAATTAGAAATGGTAAGACTTACTACTTAAAACATTAATATGAATGACCTTTGGAAACCATATTATAGAAGAGAGTGATCTAATATTTCATGCTCTCATTGCATAATAAAAATAAATTTCAAATTCTCTGCTGAAATGGAAGCCTTCAGTGTATTGTGATTGGTACTTTTAAGGTAATAACTAAGGATACAGTCTACATATATTTTAATGGATAGTTGTCTTAAACCTCATCTTTATTATTTTCAGGTGTCAAAGATGGTAAGCGTTTCAGTGATATTAGCGTTGGGAAATATTTCAGTGTACTTTGGGTCAGAGCAACTAACGAAGCAAGGCTTATTGAAAAAGGGACCTTTCATCGCGTTTCAGCCTTTTGGCTGAGATCAAGTGCAGTATCTGTTATTATCAGTTTAATATCTGAAGCGTCCTCTCTCCGAGGACATTATATTAAATGGAATTTTGGATCTGGGAGATGGAATAGGACCTTGGTCCACCCACTCTGATCTTTGACCTGGTATTGTGGTACTTCTGGAAATGGTGCACCTCCTTGAGGCGGACCAAAAAAGTGACCTTTTAGTGTTACCACTTCAATAACTGCGCTTGATATTTGAAATCGAGTGTGCTGTGTGTGATGGAGCCATTACATTTTACAAGTTGTACTTAGTACCTATAACTTATTGAACATTTAGTAATAAAATGGTACATTTTTAAGTTGATTGATAGATTTCACTTTATGGATTGCATTGTTTATTTAAACATGATATTTTTTGTCTAACATTAAACATGTGAGACTATGAAAATAATTTTGAAAAGACCAAATATTACATGATATTAATGGCAGGTAGCTTTTGTTAACCATGCTTACATTTTTGTAAGTGAAATATATATTCTACAGAAGTTTCTGCTAGATTATTAGTGTATTTTTACATCGGAAATCTGCATTTTCCAGTTGTTATTTAGTATTCTTATTGTTGCAGTTCAATTCTGGTTTTGGATTTATGAAATTTGAATCTGAGAGTAATAAAAAAGAAGGTATTTTTAGCAGTTAATGAGCTTTCTTAAAAAACTGTAATTTATTTTAAAACTGTTGCTAAGATTTTGCCCTGGTGTGTTCAATATTATTATATTTGTGCATTTTCCGTGCTTTCTGTCATTGACAGTGTTATTGAAATGGCAGAGAGATATGAATGCAAAAAAACTTTGGGCCACATTTTGAAATTATTTTTCAGTTATACTTTTTATTAGCTATATTTTGTACTGTTTGCTTCTTGGTAGCAAAGGAGGTAGGAAGTACCTGTCTATTTGTGAAATAATTATGGTATAGCCTGAAATGTAAAAATAAGTGAGTTAGATAGCTGTAATACATGCTTTTTATTTATGTCAAAATACTCTTGATAAAAATACAGTAGTTGCCTGATAATAGGCCAGAAAGACAGCAAAAATACTGACACTTTTTTACCTGTATTAAAGCATTGTATTCTAATGTTCGTTATCTAAATCATATATTTTACTTTTAGTAGAATAAACATCTGGGGACAAATTTGGAGTTGGACTGTGACCTTTAATTGTAACATACTTGGGAGCCCTTATTTTGCAGGTGAGAAAAGAGGCTTAGAGAAATGAAGTGTTTTACATAGTTGGTTACTAATTCAGTGTTAGAATGCAGGTTTTGTTTTACCCTCAGTCTAGTGCTCTCTCTCTGTTTTGAGGAACTATGAATTGGAATATTCCTCAAATCATACCTCTTACTATTCTTTAGATTACAGAGTGTCTTTCACACTTCCCTTCCTACCAGAATCTGTATGGCGTACCTTAAGAATCACTACTCTAGGGAATAGAAATTAATACATACAGTACCTGTGATTCAAAAATGTCATTATATGCCAGACTAATGAAATATTAGTTTTAGGTAAAGAATATGCACAGAAGCCTTTTAAAGAAATCTTTATGCTGCCATGGCTTTCCATGTACAGGAAGGTTGTGAATTCCTTTCTACCTCATACTCAATGTCCTATTATTTTATTTTAGTGGGGGGCATTTGTCACAATTCGTGAACCAGTAGTGATGCATTCTTAACTGAAGTCTATCGTATACTCATGTTTTCTTAGTTTTTGCCGAATATCCATTTTCTGTCCCAGGATCCCATCCAGGATACATTGTTTTGTGAAATGTTTGAAGAATTCTTACTAAGTTGTACTGGTGTTACAAAAGAACTCTGAATGCAGGTGATTTAAAATATCCAAGTAATGAGAGGTTCAAAAAACATGGATAATTTTTTGTCCAATAGTAGGTCTGTGTAATCATACGGGTAGAAAACAAAACCTAATTAACTTCTACAGAAGTAGGCATCATTTTGCATACTATAAGCAGAACTGTGTTTTAATGTACCTGTTGCTCCTGATTTATTAATTGTGCCATGCTAGGCATGCCACTCAATCTCTTAAGCCTGGCTTTCCCCAGCCCTTTTTTGCAGACATTGGATAACATGATTTTGTTTTTCCACCTTTAGGATGAAAACACTTGGATTTGGGCAGAAGTTGGGAGTAGTAACAGAAGAGATTTGCACGTAGATGGTACATTGAACCTGGTAAGTAAGTAATAGAAGAGCTGAAGTGCAGCAGAACAGAGTATTTCTATCTTGAGTCTTCAATACCAGGCCTATTGGATTTTTGTAGGTTAGTTAGAAACCTGGATGCTCTTGATAAATGTTTGATGTTGATAATATCATTAAATAATACATCCTTACTCTGCAGGCTGTCCTCCCTTGGAACAATAGTATGGGGTGGTATAAATGACCATTCAAACTGAAACTTCAAAGTAGTCATACTAAGTGAAAAAAATTGCAATCATTCTGTGATGTTTGGAAATGTGTGCTAAATGGTTAGAAACTCTTCTTGTGGAGATACATTCACTAGATTACTCCTTTTGGCCCATAGATGCCACTGAGTAAGCATGGTTGAAGTCCCCTCTCGGGCAGTCATCATGTCCAAGTAAGAATATTCCAAAGAGCTGGAAGAGCTGTGGAAGCTATTAATTGGAGGACTTAGCTTTGAAACAACAGCTTAGAGTCTGAGGAGCCATTTTGAGCATTAGAGAACACTCACAGACTGTGTGGTGATAAGAGATCCAAACATTCAAGTGCTCCAGAGGCTTTGGGTTTGTCACATATGCCACTGTGGAGGAGGTGGATGGAGCCATGAATGAAGGCTACACAAGGTGGATGGAATAGTGGTGGAGCCAGGACGGGTGTCTCAAGAGAAGATTCTCAAAAGACCGGGTGCCCACTTAAGTGTGAGAAAGATTTTTGTAGGTGGTATTAAAGAAGTCACTGAAGGACATGACCTGAGAGATTATTTTCAACAATGTGAGATAGTTCAAGTGATTGAAATCATGACTGACGGAGGCAGTGGAAAAAAGGGAGGTTTCGCTTTTGTAAACTTTGATGACCGTGAAGTCTGTAGACAACACTGTCATTCAGAAACAACATGCGGTAAGTGTCCACAACTGAGAAGTACGTAGAGCCCTATTTAAGCAAGAGATGGCTAGTGCTCATCCAGCCCAAGATGTCAAAGTGGTTCTGGAAACTTTGGAGGTGGTCGTGGAGGAATTGTCACTGGTGGAGGTGACTTGAGTGGTAGTTGTAGTGGTGGTGGATATGGTGGCAAAAGCATATATGGGGATGGCTGTAATGGATTTGGTAAGGATGGAAGTAGTTTTGGAGGTTGCAGAAGCTATAGTGATTTTGGCAATTATAGCACTCAGTCTTGAAATTGTGCCCCCATGAGAGGAGGAACTTTGGATGCAGATGCTCTGGCCCCTATGGTGGTGGAGGCCAATACTTTGCCAAACTACGAAATCAAGGTGGCTGTTATGGTGGCAGCAGTAGGTATGGCAGTGGCAGAAGGTTTTATTTACTGCCAGAAACAAAGCTTAGCCAGAAAGGACAACCAGAGAAGTGACAGGGTAGGTACAGGGTACAACAGATTATGAACTCAGCTAAGCACAGTGGTACAGGGCCTAGCTTCTACAAAGAAGACGTGTTCCAGACAATACTCATGTGAATCGGCAAAAAACGCCAGGATTGTGTTTGTGACTAATTGTATAACAGGTTATTTTCTTTTCTGTTCCGAGGAAAGAATTAAGCATTCCAACAAAGGGTGTTTAATATACTTGTTCTTTCTCTTTTTTTTAACCCATGTTCTTGATTGCTGTATGTAGTAGTCTGATCATGATGGTGAATAAATGAATCTTAAAAAAGAATAACTCCTCTTCTTGTGGTTACAGTGTATAGAAAATAGTAAACAGTAAGCTCATATTTGTTTATTATAGTGTAGCTTAAACTCTATAGACATTAAGCATTAGTGTTTTATTTCTTTATAAATTTATTTTTTAATAGTTGTTCAAATAGACATTTCTGTCTTTTACTCCCATCCCGGTCCAGCCCCTCAGTTCTCCCCACCTCACCTCCCATTTTCATCCCCCTTAGTTTTTGTCCATGTGTCCTTTATATTTGTTCCTCTGACCCCTTCCCCTTTCCCCTGAAATTCCCACCCCTCGCTCTCTGGTTACTGTCAGCCTATTTTCTATTTCAGTGCCTTTCCTTATATTTTGCTTGCTTGTTTGTTTTGTTGATTAGGTTTCTGTTAAAGGTGAGATCATATGTTATTTGTCTTTCTCCACCTGGCTTTTTTCCCTTAGCAGAATGCTTTCCACTTCCATCCATGCTATTGCACAGGGTAGTAGCTCCTTTTTTCTTTTGGCTGCATAGAATTCCATTGTGTAAATGTCTCAAGTGCAGTTTGAACAGTGCTGCCTTTGTCTTCAGATTAGACAGGTTGTGATGCAGCACAAGCATATCTTCTATGCTTTGGTGAATTCTCATACTCCTACATTAGGATCGGCTTCCCGTGTTTTTTCCTTTGGGCTTTCACTGTTAGGAAATCTCTCTGAGAGTATATTCTAAAGTTCTCCATTTCCTCTGGAGCATTATCATTCCTTCTTCATAGTTACTTTCCTCATTTCCATGCATAAGTTCACCTTCACAAAGTTCCTCTGGCTGCTCCTCTAGAGTCTGGAGCATTGATGTGGTGGGTTATTTATTCTATGACTATTTCCATTTGGTTTCTATTTCAATTCTAGCATTACCAGTTATTGTTTCTTTCCTGCACTGTCATCTTTGTGGGCCAATTTTCTTTCCTGAGTATTTTTATAGAATATTGTGTGGCTTCACTTACCACTGTTAGACAAGTAGGCAACACTAGCACATGCTTTGCTTTCTAAGTGAACTGAGTGACACACGTGCAGTGGGTCATCATCAAACATATTTTGAAGGATGTGAAGCCATTGGTCACTGGCAGTGTCCTCAACTCTTATTTACATAGTGATTTCTGGACTGAAGAAATAGCAGAAAATATGGGACTTTATACAATTACTCATAGTTAATGTACAGTGGTATTGAGGTCTGAACTGTGTTTTTGGGAAACTGTGTTATTTAAGTAAACAATGGTTACTGGAATCCTGCGCAATGAAAACCATGGAAGCAAAGGTGGTCCAGTTTTGAAACTTCTACATTGCAATTGTTTGGGGTGTTTTTTGACACCAAAGTTCAAAGAAGCATATATGAGGCATGTAGATTGGAATAGATTGAATACACTTTTATGTTCAAAGCTTGTTTTAAAACGAGTAGACTTTTGAAAGAATAAATGTGTTTTTAAATATATTTTATTGATTATGCTATTACAGTTTCATTATTTTTCCTCCTCTTTATTTTCCTCCATGCTTTATCTCTTCCTTAGTGCATTCCTCAATGTCTTTATAAGTTTTGAAATAAATTTTGAATCTTAAGCCCTTATCAGATATATCACCTTATAATTGCTTCCATTCTGTGGGTTGTCTTTTTATTTTCTAATGGTTTCCTTTGCTGTGTAAAAACTTTTTAGTTGCATATAGTCTCATTTGTTTATTGTTTGCTTTATATCCCTCACCCAGTGGTGTAGTGTTGAAAATATTACTCTGTGGGGTTTAATAAATTTTCCTGACGGTATTCTTCTTTAGGTCTTCTATGGTGTCATGACTTCTGTTTAAGTCTTTTATCCATCTTGAGTTTATTTTTTGTGTATGGTGGACTTGTTGCTCTCCTCTCAATCTTTTTCCTCTACATTCCCAGATTTCCCAACCCCATTTATTAAAACGTCTTTTTTTACTTCAGATTGTCCTCCTGCTCACTGAATCTAATGTAGATTGAACCTGGCAATGGCAATTGAATGCCTGGCAATGGCAATTGTAGCTCAGCCCTATTGCAAAGACAGATAGGTGCACTGTGGTACCCAGGCGCCAAACCATTGGATCAGTTCTCAAGTGGCAAATCATGAATGCATTACATCTAGGCTGCTTCATGCCTTGATTTTATTAAAACTCCCTCACTGTGAGTTGAGGCAGCAAATATATACTGCATATCCTTAGAGTATCTCCCTGAAGTCTGCGCTTATTCTCCCAAGGATTGAAGTGTTACCAGACCGATTACTAATTATTTGTGACGTTTTTTCCTTGTTAGTCTGTGAGAAGTAATCACTAACATCCCTTCTACCACTATGTGTAAAAAGTAATTATCTAAAGCAAACCTAAGCATAATGAATGAAAACCTTCTTTGATGTATGCCATTAGACAGCCAATAAAAGTCTCTCAGGGCAAGAGTCAGCATGCTCTGCTCTGAGAGAGTGGCTGTGACATCCTTTTTCCTCCACAGGACTCTGTAGTCTGTGTGAATTTGTCTCGTATTTCATCCAAAACACTGCAGACACTATGGGCCTGTGTCAGCATCAATTTCTGTTTCTGAAATTTCATTGTTGGTGTACAAAATTGCCTTTGATTTCTAAATATTGACCTTGTATCCCACTGGTTCCCCAAGTTCATTTATTACATTGACTAGATTTTTTCTGGAGTCTATGGGATTTTCTGTGTACACTATCATGTCATCTGTAAGCAATGGCAGTATAACTTCCTCCTTTCCAATTTGGATGTCTCTTACTTCTTTTTCATATCTAATTGCTGTGTCTAGGCCTTCCAATCCTATGTTGAATAGGAGCGGTGAAAGTGGGCAACCTTGTCTTGTTCCTGATCTTAGTGGGAAAGCTCTAAGTTTTTGTCCATTGATTATGATGTTGGCTGTAGGTCTCTCATGTATGGACTTTATTATGTTGAGGAATCCTCCCTCTGTTCCCACAATGCTAAGAGATTTTTTATCATAAGTGGGTGCTGTACCATGTCAAATGCTTTTTCTGCCTCTGTTGATACGATCATGTAATTTTTGTGTTTTGTTTTATTTAAGTGGTAAATTATTTTATTGATCTGTAAATCTTGTATGATCCTTGTATTGCTGGGATGGATCCCACTTGATCATGGTGTATAATGTCTTTAATGTATTGCTGGTTCGAATGCCAATGTTTTCTTGAGGATTTGAGCATCTATGTTCATCAGAGATATTGGCCTATACTTTTCTTTCTTTGTTGTGTCTTTATCTAATTTTGGGATTAGGATGATGCTGGCTTCAGAAAAAGAGTTTGGGAGTCTTCCATGTTCTTGGATTTTTTGTAATCGTCTGTGAAGAATGGGGGTTAGCTCTTCTTTAAATGCTCTGTAAAATTCTCCTGTGAAACCATCCTGTCCAGTGTTTTGTTTGTTGGCAGTTGTTTGATTACTGCTTCAATTTGTCAGCTATTATTGGTCTTTTCAGGCTTGCTGCTTCTTCTTCATTCAAATTTGGAAGATGGTATTTTTCTAGAAATTTGTCCATTTCAACTAGGGTTTAAATTTCTTCGCATATACCTCTTCATTAAAATTCCTTAAAGTCCTTTGTGATTCTTCCATATCAGTTTTTTTCTTTCCTCTTTCATTTCTGACTGTGTTTATTTGGGTCCTCTCTCTTTTTCTCTTCTTGCATCTGCTTTAGGGTGGTTGAATTTGTTCATCTTTTCAAAGAACCCACTCCTGGAGCTGGCTGGTGTGGCTCAGTGGATTGACCACATGCCTGCAAACCAGAGCATTGCTAGTTTGATTCTCAGTCAGGGCACATACCTGGGTTGCAGGCCATGTTGCCAGTATGGGGTGTGCTAGAGGCAACCACACATTGATTTCACTCCCTCTCTTTCTCCCTTCCTTTTCAATCTGTCTAAAATAAATAAATTCTTTAAAAAAAAGAACCCATTTCTGGAGTTATTGATTCTTGGAATTTTGCTTTTAGTCTCTATGTCATTTAATTCTTCTCTGATCTTGGTTATTTATTTCCTTCTACTTGGTCTGTGTTGTCTTTGTTGTTGTTCTACGAGTTCTTCTAGGTGTAGGGTTAGATTGTTCATTTCAAATGTGTGTATATTTTTTTATGTTAGGCCTGTATCTCTATGAACTTTCCTCTCAGGCCTGCCTTCTCTTTGTCCGATGAGTTTTGGACATTTGTAAGTTCATTTTCATGTGTTTCCAGAAAATTTTTGATTTTGTCCTTGATCTCATTGTTAACTCATTCATTGTTTAACAGCATGCTATTCAGTCTGACTGATTTTTAGTGTTTTTGAGTTTCTTTCTTGGGGTTGGTTTCTAGTTCCAGGCCCTTTTGGTGAGCAGATGTTGATATGATTTCCATTTTCTTGAATTTGTTGAGGATTGTTTTGTGTGCTGCCATGTAGTCTATCTTTGAAAAATGTTCCATGTCATTTGATAAGAATGTGTATTTTGCATCTTTAGGGTGAAAGATGTTACTCTCTCACACACACACACACACACACACACACATCAGTGAAGTCCATTTGATGTAGAGCACAGTTCAATGCTGCAATATCCTTCATGATATTTTGTTTGGAAGATCTATCCATTTTTGATAGTGGGGTGTTCAGTTCCCTGGTCTACATGTGGTGCCGTCTTTATCTTTTCTGAATATCTTCAAAATTTCCCTTATGTAGTTGGATTCTCCTATGTTGAGTGTATATATTTATAATGTTTATGTCTTCTGATAGATTCTTCTGTTGTGTATTTTGACATCCTTCTAGGTGTCTTTTTATGGCCTTGACTTTGCATTCTAATTTGATAGATGTAAGTATGCTACCCCAGCTTTTTTTCCTGCCCAGTTACTTGGAGTATTCTTTCCAGCCCTTCCCTTTCAGTCTTTGTAGGTCTTTTGTTCTCTGGTGTGTCTCTTGTAGGTAGCATATATGTGGGTCATGTTTTCTTATCCAGTCAGGTACCCTACATCTTTTGATTGGAGCATTTAATTCATTTACACTCAAGGATATTATTGATAGGGTCCTATTCATTGCCTTTTCAATCTCTTTGTACCTTTGTTACATTCTCTCTCACTATTTTTCTTTCTTGTCTTAAAGTGGTCCCTTTAGCATAGCTTGCAATACTGCCTTTTGGGAGGCGTATTCCTTTAGCCTTCTTTTGTCTGGGGAGCCCCTTACTGGGCCTTCCATCTTAATTGAAAGCCTTGCTGGATAGAGTAGTCTCAGTTGCAGACTTTTGTTTTTCATTACTCGGAATATTTATTTCCATTACGTTCTAAATAATTGTAATGTTTCTGCTGAGAAGTCACCTACTAGCCTAATGGGGGTTCCTTTGTATGTTACGTCCTTTTTCTCCCTTGCTGTATTCAAGATTTTCTGTTTGTCTTTACATTTTGCCATTTTAATTATGATGTGTCTCACAGTGGGCCTGTTTTTGTTCCTCCTGATTGGGACCCTCTCTGCTTCTGGACTTGTGGGGCTTTTTCTCTCATCAAATTAGGAAATTTTCCTCATTGGTTATTAAAAAGGTGTTCTTTCCCTTGCTTCTCTTCTTCTCTCTATGGTATCCCTATTTTACAGATATTATTCCATTTCACTTGTTCTTGCATTTTCTTAACTCCTCCTTAGTACATTTTAGTTTTTTTCCCTTTTCCTGCTGTTTTGGGGAGTTTTTTCCTATTTTGTACTCCAGTTCACTGATCCTATCCTCTGCTTCATCAAGCCTGCTTTTTATGCCTTCTACTGTGTACTTTAATTCAGAAATTTTATTCTTCATCTCTTCCTGGCCCTTGTTGATTTTCTCTATGTCATTTTCTATGCTGATATAATTTGCAAGAAGTTCTTCCTAATTTCTCTGTAGATATTCTCAGTCACGATGAGTTCATTGAGATTCCTTATAACCATCATTTTGAACTCAATATTTCATAGTTGATTTGCTTCTATTTCATTTAGAATTCTCTCTGAGGATTCTGCATTTCCTTTCAATTGAGGGGTGTTTCTTTCTCTTCCCATTGTTAGTGGGACTCCTCTTTTTTTTTTTTTTGCTTCTGTTTCTTAAATTGATCTGTTTTGACTTTCTGACTTCATGGTGTGAAACTTCTATAGTGAGAAGCCTGTGATATTTATTGGTGCAGTCTCCTGAAGTACCTAAATTTGACATTCTTGGGATGTCCTTTATGCCTTTATTTTCATTTTCTGTATGCAATAGGATTGTTATTGTTCATGGGTAATTTTTTCGTGGTCCCTTCCCTGTGGTTGGTTGGCTGAGGATCACCCTGCGGAACATCTTGTGTGCCGTTGTGCAGATGTTGCCTGCACAAAACAACAGAGTGCAAGGAACAAACCCACACCTGCAAATATAACTCCCCTGACAATCTGACTATGAATAGCAAATGAAGCAGTATTAATAAGGGTTACAAGATTAAGACGATTGTAGGAAAGGAGTGTGGATATGAGATGACCTACTGAAAGAGAGATGATTTTGAGAGGGAAGAAGGACTAGCACTAATAAGAGTTGAGAGTTGGAGCAATGGAAGGAAAGAAGGTAAAGTTTTTCTCATAAATAAAATTGGGCCTGAAAAGACTAGAATGCAGTATGAGAAGTGATGTGTATCATATTAGGATTAAACAAAAATTAAAATAATGTAAAAAAAGTGAAGTAGAAAGGAAGGAAGGAAAATATTACACAATTAATTCAAATATAGTAGCCAGATTGTAGAGAAATGTACAGTGGAGTACTATCAACAACACATAAACTAAAATAACTATAGGTGGTATGGGAATAAGAGGGGAAAAAGGAAAAAGAAAAGTCTAAGGGGTATTTAGAGGACTGGGAATTGAGTTTGTAATGATACAGGGAGAGCGAATACTGAAAGTGAGGAAGAAAAACCAGAGTAAATGAGGGATGAATTAAATGAGGTATGTAAAAGAAAAGAAGAAAAGCACAAATGAGAAAAATAAAGACAGATTGAGAAAGAGAAGGAAGGAACATGAAAAAGAAATAGGCAGAATTAAAATTTGAGTCAGAAACAAAAGAGTAGGAGAGGAGTGCAGTCAAATTTGCTAACTGAAGTACTGGATTACTAAGCTGCAAAGATTAGCTTACAAAGATTATGTAACAACATCTACCCTGCAGACAACCAAGGATAAAATTTGTTAAAGGTGCAGAGAGCATACAGCTATTTTAGGAGGTGGGCATAAGAATGTAAAATGACCCTGGAGGAAAAAAGATTTTGAGTGTCTGCACAGGGCAGAAACAGTTAGAGTGTGGAATGATAACAAGTTGTAGCGAGCGAGATAATGAAATTTGAAGTGAAAATATTCCAAAGAACGAGGAAGGTAAAATTGGCTAAGAGAAGAGAGGCACAAAACATGTGAATAGAAACACCTTATCCCCTAAAATCTACTGACTTCTTGTATACAAACTGATTGGAAAATAAATGAAAGCTATAAAGCTATGCAGGAAAGAAAATTTCACAAATCATGAAGAAGACCACGGTGGCTATCATCTTTGTAGCCTCTTTTATTTACCACTGCTTTTTCTTTCTGAATCTGCCTCTGGTGATGTCAGACCTTGACCCCAATGTTCGACCCCATCTGACCAACCCTGTCTGACCATTGGCAACCTATTCCACACCTCCAGTGATCTGCTGTCAGTGGCTGTCTCTTTCAATGTTTAATCTGGTTACTCTGCACTCAGTAGTCAGGTTGAAGCACAGGAGAATAGGGTGAAATCCCAGTTTCTGTGGTGCTATTGTTTCCCTACAAGCTGCTGGTCTTCCTGAGGATGATGGTTCCTGTATATGTGTGTTGGCTGAGCACTGGAACCTGCTGGCTACTTGCTCTGTTCTTTCTCCAAAATTTCCATCCCCCGTCTCTCCTCAAGTTTCTCTAGTCCAATCTGCC
>PVKM010039645.1:0-13708 GCA_004027735.1 Carollia perspicillata | reverse complement strand
TTCACTCCTGTTTTAGGTGTCCACTTAGTCTGCTATTGTTTTAGGTATGGTTGTTAATAACTGTGAGTTTGCTGTCTTTTCACTGTTCATATTTTTATCTTCTTTTTCTTAGATAAGTCCCTTTAACATTTCATATAATAAGGGCTTGGTAATGATGAACTCCTTTGACTTGACCTTATCTGAGAAGCACTTTATATGCCCTTCCATTCTAAATGAAAGCTTTGCTGGATAGAGCAATCTTGGATGTAGGTCCTTGCCTTTCATGACTTGGAATACTTCTTTCCAGCCCCTTCTTGCCTGTAAGGTCTCTTTTGAGAAATCAGCTGACAGTCTAATGGGAACTCCTTTGTAGATAACTGTCCCCTTATCTCTTGCTGCTTCTGGAATTCTCTCCTTCATTTTAATATTGGCTAATGTAATTATGATGTGCCTTGGTGTGTTCCTCCTTGGGTCCTACTTCTTTGGGACTCTGAGCTTCCTGGACCTCCTGGAAGTCTATTTCCTTTGCCAGATTGGGGAAGTTCTCCTTTATTATTTCTTCCAATAACTTTTCCACTTGTTGATCTTCCTCTTCCCCTTCTGGTATTCCTATATTTCAGATGTTGGAACATTTAAAGATGTCCTGGAGGTTCCTAAGCCTCTCCTCATTTTTTTGAATTCTTGTTTCTTCATTCTTTTCTGTTTGGTTGTTTCTTTCTTCCTTCTGGTCCATTCCATTGATTTGAGTCCCAGTTTTCTTCCCATCACTATTGGTTCCCTGTGCATTTTCTTTCATTTCACTTATCAACGCCTTCATTTGTTCATCTAATTTGTGACCAAAATCAACCAGTTCTGTGAGCATCCTGATTATCAATGTTTTGAACTATGCATCTAATAGCTTGGCTATCTCTTGGTTGCTTAAAAGTATTGACTCTGGGGCTTTGAGCTGTCCTTCTGTTTGAGTCATATTTGGTCAGGTGGCGCCTGTTACAAATGGGTGGCAGAGCCTTAGGTGTTTACCAGGGTGGAGCAACGGAGTTGCTGGGTTGTGATGCTGTCTGTGGGGGCAGGGTCAGAGAGGGAATAATGGTGCCTGCTCCTTGCTCTCTCAGGTTTGCGTCCCCTCTGCTGCCTCCCACGAGCAAACTGGGCCCCCCTGGTGCTGGTTCCCAGCTTGGCAGGCCTATGCACGCTCCAGGACCCTGCGGGTCTCCCCAACAACCTCTCGTGTGAGGCTGGGAATCTCTCCCGGCACCTTTTCAATTGGTGTTTTGAGGCTTTATTTCCTGTCACTGGGGCTCTGGGCTGTATGGTCTGCCCACTCTTGCCTAGTTTATCTGTGTGAAAATGTGTGTCCGCAGTCGGCCAACCACCCTGCATGCCTTCTGTGCTCTGCTCATCTCCTGCCCGCATCTGGGGTCTGCAAGCTTCACACCATCTATGCTCCCCAGCGCTCCCGTGTCTAGCAGCCACTGCATTTTCCTGCCACTTTCCTGCTCCACCGACTGCTGACTCCACCCCTCTTACAGTCTGGTTGAATGGTAGTTGGGTTTCTGCAGTTTAATTTTCTGTGTTCTGGTTGTGTTACTGTTTGTAAATATTTGTTGTCCTTAATCTTAATTGTGCTAGGAGGCATGGTATTTCCACCTACATCTCCATCTTGGCCAGGAGTCTCCCTATCTTTATTTTTATAGAGACCAAATTGTTCCTCCTTTCCCACCACTCTAGTTCAGACCCAGACCACTGCGTTAGCCTGTCAATGAGTCTCCACTTCCACTGGGCCCCACACTCCACCTCCAGTCAGTCCCTACACAGTGGCCAGAGACATCTATCAGAGTAATAAACCAGAGCATCTTGCTCCTGCTTTAAAAACCTTTCAGTGGTTCACCAATGTACTAGGAATTAAGTGCAAACTTGGTCTATGTGGCCTCCACAGTTCTGCATGTGTGGTATCCTGCCTTCCTCATCATCCTCACTTACAATTCTCCCATTGCTCACCCATTCCAACCACATTCATTTCCTTCCTGCTCCTTCAGCAACAAATTTCTTGCTCAACTGCCTTTTTCACTTACTATCTCCATCTGGGAACTTTAACACCAGTTTTTCAATTGCCTGACCACTCCTTACTCTGCAGGTTTCTACTTATTCATCACTGATTCTTTTTTTCACACTTTTTATTGTTGTTTATCATTAATTATTAAAGGTCTTCCCCAAACCTCCTGCTAAAGCTGCAACTTCACTCCTTCCCAAACCTTACTTTCTAAAGCTGCTCCCAAAATATTAACAGGACTTTTCTCTCAGAGGCAGAATTATAGATTCTTTGTTTTCTACTCTATATACGTTTTATGTGCTAAATTTTCTAAGATTAACAAGTATTTCTTTTATAAGAAGAATAAGTAATTTTTTAAATATCTCTGGACTAATAAAGAGAATTGATTTCCTCGCCACATATAAATTCTTGGGTATACTGAAAATAATTCACTCAAGGGTCCAGAACTTATGGACCTTCCATGCTGCTAGCATGTGCCAATACATTCAAGGGCCTGTTCAAATGTCACTCCACTGTGCAGCCTTCCCTAAACCACTCAGGAAAAGATATATGCTGTTCTTCTACATTCCCATGGCATCACATGGGAATGTGAATATAGAGAGTTACTTCTATAGCTCTCATCATGCTGTATTATAATTCTTAGTTTATATGCATTTCCTCCAGCAGTCAAAGTTATATGTTATCATTGTAAGTTGTCTCCTTTTCTGATTCCTAAAGGCCTCCTGTACCTTTAGTAGAGGTGATCTCTTGTCTGAGAGGTAGCTATCATGACCGCACTCCATGTGAAGTATTTCTAGTTACTTATATAGGCCATGATTGCTTGGTTTCCAAATTCTTCAAAATTCTTGTCCTTCTCTATATAACATGCTCTAGTGTTTCTCTAGTTTTTTAAGTATAAATAGCTAAGCCTCAGGGGAGGACAATTACCACCTCCTTCATCCTGGAGTCTGTTACTATCAATACATTCATAATCTAAGATCAAGATTGCTTTATAATTTTAATAACCACATCATTTTTCCATACTAATCAACTGTCAATGAAGACTCTAAGTTTTACTAACCTACATGCTTCTCATCCTATAACTGTATAGCTGGTTTTAAGACCTTTGCATATAAAGCACATTTTTTAAAAATTTTATCCTGTTAGATTTAGTCCATTTTTCTTGCCTGCCAAGCTTTCTTGAATGCTAAGGCACTGGCTCCTCTCCAAGCTTCATGTCATCCACAAGTGTAGTAAACATACTTTCTACACACTCCCTCCCATTTTTTTATAGTAAAATGGGGTCAAAGAGAATCAGCATAAAACATCAATTGCTAGTTTCAGCTAAGGTTGGTTGTGTGCACATATCCAAAATATGATGCCATTATGTGTTAAGTGACATAAGGGAGCATCAAAGCAACCAGAAAAAGGAGGAAAAGAACACACTAAGTAGGGGAAGTGAAGAAAGGGAACACAAATAGGATGGGAAGGGAAAGAGATTAGAAAATATAGAAGGGATCATATATGAATGAGTATTGATGCATAGAAAGTATTACAATAGTCAGAGCTGTACAAATAAGATAGTTCAGGCATGAGACATGCATTCACAAAGTTCTGTAGAAACAAATCACATAATATATTCATTTAAAATTCACCTACTGTGCTATGTGCCAAGTTCTATATTAGATAAGAGAATACAATGATAATTAAAAACAGACACAGTGACTTCCCCTGGAATTTACAATCTAGTGAGTAAGACAGGCAAGCCAACACTCAATTAAAAATTGCTTGTTTGATATAGGAATTTTTTTGATAGAAGAAAATTTTTCAGATATACACACACCTTGAATAATTTGAGGCAGTGTCCAGAATAAGGTTGGAGGATGTAATAAATTAAAAATGGTTTGTTGTGAATATTTGGCTAATAAGCAATGGAGAGCTATTGTACATTCTTAAATAAAGAGGTGGTATAATCAGAGATATGCTTGAAGACAAATAATTTGGCAGCAACTTGCATAATAGGCTGGAAAAAGAAGAGGCTAATGGTTGGGAAGTTTGGTTGTTAAACTGGAGAAAATGTTGAATGCGAGATAGTAAGGGTCTACATAATGATGGCCATATAACTGGGGATGGAATATAAGAATGACTATAGAATTAAAATCAATAACATATGAACAGTAGTTCAGGGAGGTGAAAGAAGAGAAATCAATCACAAATTAGAACAAGGTATAAGCCCAATTGACTGAGAAAATGGGGGTAGTTCATTTAGCAACACTAACGATGCCAGAGGACTAACCTGGCTAGTGAGGAAAGATGCACACAAGGTATCTAGGAGACCATGGTCAGGAGGAAGCTGGAGAGGAGAGAAGTGAAGGCTGAAGGCTGCAGAGGGTTGGGAGTTGAAGCTTTGAGAATGGATCCTGGTAATAAGCGAGAAATCACAGAGTAAAAAACAGATAACTTCCTGACCTAGGACTTGGACAAAGCCCTCTAGAAAGAAACCAGAAAGTTAAAGGTGGCAGCAAAGGAGATTGAAGGAAAATCTCTAGAGAGGAACAATCTACCAACAAGGAAGGAAAGCACACTCAACAATGGGTTCTTGTGTTCATTACTCTTCTCTGTTTACAATATTTATGAGGTATCTCTCATTATAACACAGCTTTACATGGCGTCTGGTCTCCATTATCTTGGCAGCAGAAATGGCCACCATCCTGTAGTCATTCAACAGTGGATTCATGTGCAGCATCCCAGGCAGTGTGCACAGGTACTATGGGTTTCATCTGGAGTGTGCTAGAAATTATTTATGCCACACTGTATTAGATATTGCTTCTACAAAATCATAGGCAGTATGCCATTACTTTTTTTTTTGGTTTTGTATTTTTACTGAAACCCAGTTTCAGCCTGAAATACAGGCTCCTACTCATTTAAAGGAACATCTAATTTAGTAATGCTGGGGCATGTAGGTAAGGTTTGCATCTTAGTATTTTGAGATGTAAGTGAGAGATAACATGGCCCAGTCCATCATGTGTTTGTTCCACTAGATCAAGAAGAGATAAAAAGAACTGTAATGTTCACTACACCAAAGAACATGTTTCTTTGTATAACTTGAGTCACATGAATTACAACTGGAGATAAATAATCTGACATACACACATTTTCCTCTTTTCCTCTATCCTCTTGTGTACACGCACACATGCAAGTGTTAATTGAAAGAGATCATAAAGGGTTGCAGTGTCAGCAAAAAGCCACACCAAGAAACCCACAGACCAGCGAACATTTCTGAAGCAGCGGAGTTACCCTAGATTTTGTTTCTATGGCAATAAATACTGAATGGAGGTCTGCTACTACCTCTCCTGAAGACAGGGGTCAGAAATTAGTAAAATACTTCATCTAATGATTAAAAAAATAGTTATCAAAAGCAATCACAATAACTCCCATCACTGTCAAGAGTAACTATTTTTATGAAATTGTGGCTTTTTACGCTAATTAAAAACAGAATAGGGGAATTCATAATGTCACCAAATAGTATGGTGATTTTGTGCTGGACCCCAACATATCTACATAAATAACAAACAAATGATTTAGAATTGCTCCCAAGTTGGTGTGCCTGGATTCGGATGCCTCAGAGAATAGTTAGCCACCACAGTGCTTATCCAGAGGGGCTGCAACAATGAGATCACCATGGATGTGGTCTTTAGAATGTCAACATTTCCCTGTAAAACATGACCCCAAAGGCTGCATGGCTTTTATCTAGAAAGGCTTTAAACATAAAGCACCTCTGATTTCTTATTAAACTGTTATAAGGAGCAAACAATGAAAACATCAAGCACTCATGGCTGGTAGACATATTACCCAACCTATTAACATAAGCTAACTATAACTTCTCATACTTTTCTCTTAGGGGTACAGTGAAGAAGAGTATATACTATGAACACAGTTCTAGAACATCTCAGAAATTCATCCACCCTACTCTACAAAAATAATTTACTCTAACATCACCACATGTTGCAAAGTAAGCCTGCAGTTCTCAGAGGCTGGAGCCAGGGAGGGTGGTGGTTATTATTTATTATTAACTGTATCATTCTTTCAGCCTTTAATGATTCATTACACACTTGTCTGTGTCAGGCATGCTGCTAGACAAACACTAGACAAACATGGAAAAGATATCACCTTTCCCTCAAGGACTGCAGAGTCTAACAGGGAAGCACACCTATAACTCAATGAGTATAGTTTAAGATAAGTAGCACAAATGGGGATATTAATCCTTTACTGGCTTAATTTGCATTAGGATAAAGTCAGAACTTAATTACATGGCCTTCAAGACCCTCTAATAGAACCTTTGAAATCAAGGCTTTCTGACAACTCCTGAGTCTAATCTCCCCTAAATCTCCCAAATATCTAAGTTCCAGCCATTGCTGTTCTTTCTTCTTGTCCAGGAAGCTCCTTCTTTCTCCTTCAGTTTTAAATGATAGCCTTGTTGGATAAAGAAATCTTGGTTGTAGGTCCTTACTTATCATCACCTTGAATATTTCATGCCAATCCCTTCTGGCCAGAAATGTTTCTGTTGAGAAATCAGAAGACAGTCTAATTGAAGCTCCCTTGTAGGTAACTAACTTTTTTTTTCTTGTAGCTTTTAAGATTCTCTCTTTGTCTTTAAGTTTTGCTATTTTACTTATAGTGTGTATTGGTGCGGGCCTCTTTGGGTCCAACTTGTTTGGGACTCTCTGCTTCCTAGACTTGTGTGTCATTTTCTTTCACCAAGTTAGGAAAGTTTTCAGTTATTATTTCTTCAAAGAGTTTCTTGATCCTTTGCTCACTCTCTTCTCCTTCTGGTATTCTCATGTGAATATTGATATGCTTCATGTTGTCCCAAAGGTTTCTTAAACTCTCCTCATTGTTTTAAAATTCCTTTTTCTTTTTTGTTGCTCTGGGTTTTTTTTCTACCTTGTCTTCCAAATCACCGATTCAATCCTCTGCTTCATCTAACCTACTACTTATTCCTTCCAGTGTATTATTTATTTCAGATATTGCGTTCTTTATTCTTTTTTATTGTTTCTATGTCTTTTTTCATGCTGAGGAGCATCCTTATAGTCATTACTCTAACCTATCTGAAAAATTGCTTGCCTCCATCATTTAGTTATTCTTCTGGATAATTCTCTTACTCTTTCATTTGGTGCCTGTTTCTTTGTCTTCCCATTTTGGCTGCTTTTTTTGTGTTTATTTCTATGTTTTGGGTAGATCTGAAAAGACTCTGGTGCAGCCCTATGTCTGGTGCTACCTGTGACTAGCCCTGGACAACATGTTTGGAACTATCAGCAATCCGCAGTTTGTGGCTCCCTCTGTTGGGCCTGTGCATGTTCAGAAAGAACCAATCTGTACACTGGGGCTGGCTTTTACAAGTGCTAGGCCCAGGGGTGGGTCAGCTAAAGTCTTAGGTCTTCCAGAGATCCACCCTCACCTGCAGGCTTTCTGTTAAGCTTAAACACTGAAATTGCCTCCAGGTTTACTCCTCTGCAGCCTGACTTAAGCTCCAGAGGGTGGGATGAGATGGATTCCTACAGGTGGGGTTATTGCTTCCCCTCAGGTTGATGCCACTTAGAGGGGAGTGCTCCAACTGAAAAAGATGTCTCCTATAGTATGCAGGATTTCTCAGCACATGGGCTTTGGCAACTGACGTTTCAGCTCCCCCCCAGAGCCACCAAACCCAGACTCTCCTCTTAAAGCTCTAGTCCACTCAGCTCTCCCTCTGCTGTAGCCCAGGGTACATGGCTGCAAATGAAATTTTGTGTTTCTGCCCTTTAAGAGGCTCTCTGCATCTCTAGCGACCTTTCCCTGGTGGACAGAAACCCTGCTGCTTTTCCCAGATGGATGTTATTTGGGTTCCTTCCCCAGTTCTGGAGCTGTAGGCTGGGGAGTCCAGCTTGGGGTCTAGACCCTACACTTCTCAGAAGGAGCCCAGCCACTGAATAGTCCTCTAGAACTTCAGCTGCCACCCATTGGAGCCCAGCCAGCCCTCTTGTGCCTACACACTTCCTCCCAGTTTTGTTGTAGTGATGTGGTTTCTTCCACGTATCTTTAGTTATAAGGCTTATCTCCAGTTAGTGTTCAGTTGATTATTCAGGATGATTTTTCTACAATTTAGTTGTAATTCCAGTTTGGTCCAGGGAGAAGGTTAATGTAGCTTCCACCTACTCCACTCCCATCTTGGATTTCTGCTGTTCTCTCTTGCCTTCGGTTTCTTTCCTCTGCCTAGAATGTCTTTTCTTTGTCCTTTCATTTGACTGCTCCTACTGGTCTTTCAGATCAAAATTTAAGCACCGCTTCTTAGAATTGTTAGGGTCTCCTGCCACATGTTCTCATAGCTCTATATTCTTCCTCTATCATAATTTTTTATATTTGTCTACCAAACTCAGTGAGAGGTGTGATTAATTCCTACAAAGTTTCCTCATATCACCAGTTGTAAGTACTGGGAATGGCACATAATAAATCTCAAATATTTATTGAATGAATGAAATTGCTGGAGGATAGGTGAGCACTAAAGAGCTAATTAGCATAGCATGGCCTGATATTCAGCATGGAGAAAATGTTATTGATCATACCAAGTTTATTGTGATGTAGCATGGTAACTAAATAGATTAAAGATTAATCTGAAAGACTTTAGAGAATGCAGAAATTTCTATAGAGTTAGTTCTGTATTTGGTTAATCCATTTTCCACCCAGCAAAACAGTGCCTGAATCTTCTGATGGCTTAGTAAGACCTACAGTAAAGACATACAAATTCAAACTTCAGGCATTTGAATTCAGGGTAATGTTCATTGTGGGCTGAAGTTTCCATGCTTTCTCTAATTATAAAGGTTTACTAAGTGTGTTCTGAGGTATAGTAGACAGAACATTCCACTAAGAATCAAAGAGCAGCTTCTTTCAACAACTTTGCTACTAACTAGCTCTCATTAACTACTCAGGGTCCCAATTCTTTTCCTGTAAGATGAGCAGGTATGACTGAATGACCTGCATAGTTGCATCTAGCCCAATCCTTTGTGGAGTTAAAAAAAAAACACCCAGTTCTACACAAATGATTAATAGGTCAATTATTTTAGCAAATCAAGTGTTTAAGAGCCTTTAGCACAATGAATGTGTTCTGAGGAGTTATTGTTACAATACTACTTTTATAAAATAAAATTTTCATTATATAAATATTTTCTGATACTCACTGGATCAGGTTGGGAAGTTTTGGTGAATTTTATAACTGGAATATATCAGGGACCCTGTAGAAATGGGACATGAAGCAAATGAGTCATGCCCACAAACATACTTCATCTCACCTCTGCAGGTTCAGCAGACAAGAAGAAATAGATATGACAGGATCAGTTCAAGCAACAATATCAAGAGTGGAGGCTTCTCTTATTCACTTCCTAATAATAAATATGTTCACCACCACAAAACTTAATAGTAAGACCATCAATAACTTTTAAAATCATTTACTTTGTTAAAGAAATAAATTTTAATAAAAAACAAAGATAATCTTAACCAAAGAAAATAATAAAAATATCAACTACATCATCTCAAAAATAAACATCTGTTAACACCTGCTAAAAGGTAATAATGCAATAAAACTGCTCCAAATTTTGAATGAAACAAATAAATCAACTGGTCATTTGGGTAACTGAGATCACCAAATGTTCACTGTTGAGGTGGCTGACCTTCTGTCTTTATTTCTTTTTCTTCTGTCACTAGTATAGGGACACACAATTTCACCTCCTAATCTAATTACTCTCAAATATTTATGTCCAATCAACCTATAAATTGAAAATTGTATTGATTACAGTGCCCTTGTAATACAGTTTGATATCAGGCATTGTGATCCCTCCTACTTTGTACTTCTTTCTCAGAATTGCTATGGCTATTTGGGGTCATTTATGGTTCCATATAAATTTTTGAAGTGTTTGTTCTATATCTGTGAAATATGTCATTGCTACTTTAATAGGGATTGTATTGAATCTATAAATTTCTTTGGGTAATATGGACATTTTGCCAATCCATGAACATGGTGCCTGCTTCCATTTGTTTGTGTCTTCCTTAATTTCTTTCTTCAATGCTGTGTAGTTTTCTCAGGACATGTCCTCTACCTCCTTGGTTAGATTTATTCCTAGGTACTTTATTTTTCTTGTCACCATATCAAATGAAATTTTTTTTTTCCTGATTTCTGTTTCTGATATTTCATTGTTGGTGTACAAAAATACCTTTGACTTCTGAATATTGACTTTGTATCCTGCTGTTTTGCCAAATTCATTTATTAGATTCAGTAGTTTTTTGGTGGAGTCTTTAGGATTTTCTGTACACACTATCATGTCATCTGCAAACAATGACAGTTTTGCTTCCTCCTTTCCAATTTGGATGCCTTTTATTTCTTTTTCTTGTCTTATCACTGTGGCTAGAACTCCCTAAACTATATTGAAGAGGATTGGTGAAAACAGACACCTTTGCCTTGTTCCTGATCTTAGTTGAAAAGCTTTTAGTTTTTGCCTGTTAAGTATGATGTTGGCTATAGGTCTCTCATGTATGACCTTTATTATGTTGAGGAATGCTCCCTCTATTCCCACTTTGCTGAGTGTTTTTATCATAAATGGGTGCTGCACCTTATTAAATGCTTTTTTCCCCATTTATTGATATGATCATGTGATTTTTGTTTCTTTCCTTTTGTTTGTGTGATGTATTATGTTTATTGATTTGCAAATATCGTACCATCCCTGTATCCCTGGGATGAATATCACTTGATCATGGTGTATGATCTTTTTAACATATTGCTGGATATGCGATATTGGCCTGTAGTTTTCTTTCTTCGGCGATATTGGCCTGTAGTTTTCTTTCTTTGCTGTGCCTTTGTCTGATTTTGGGATTAGGGTGATGCTGGCTTTATAAAAAGAGTTTGAGAGTCTTCCATCTTCTTGGATTCCAAGTCTCTATGATCAATTAAGATTTGACAAAGGGGGCAGAAGAGTAAAAAATAGCCTCTTCAACAAATGGTGTTAGGAGATCATTTTTTGCTACATGAAAAAAATTAAACTTGATCACCAACTCACACCATACATAAAAATAAATTCCAGGTGGATAAAAAACTTAAATATAAGCCATGACACAATAAAAGTCCTAGAGGAGAACATAGGCAAGAAAGTCTCAGATATTCCATGCAGAAATATTTTCATCAGTATGTTCCCTAGAGCAAGGAACATAAAGGAAAGAATAAACGAATGGGATCTCCAAAATAAAAGTTTCTGCATGGCTAAAAAAAAAAAAAAAAAAAACAGCATTAAAGTGAAAAGAGAACCAACTGTATGGGAAAACATACTTGCCAGGGATTTGATCTCCAAAATATATAAAGAACTCACATGACTCCACTCATGGAAGACAAACAACCCAATTAAAAAATGGGCAGAAGATTTGAGCAGACTCTTATCCAAGTAGGACATACAAAGAGCCCAGAGACATATAAAATGGGCCCAGCCTCACTAGTGATCAGAGAGATGCAACTTAAAACCACAGTAAGATACCACTACACACTGGTAAGAACAGCCATCTTAAATAAATCAACAAACAACAAGTGTTGAAGAGGATGTGGAGGAAAAGGAAACCTAGTACACTGTTAGTGGGAATGCAGACTGGTGCAACCACTGTGGAAAACAGTATGGAATTTCCTCAGAAACTAAAAATAAAACTGCCATAGACCCGACAATTCCACTGCTGGGATTATTCCCTAAGAACCCGGAAACACCAACTCGAAAGAACCTAAGTACCCCAATGTTCATAGCAGCACAATTCACAATAGCCAAGTACTGGAAGCAACCTAAGTGCCCATCAGTAAATGAATGGATCAAAAAACTATGGTACATTTACAAAATGGAATACTACACAACAGAAAGAAAGAAGGAGCTCCTACCCTTTGCAACAGCATGGATGGAACTGGAGAGCATTGTGCTAAGTGAAATAAGCCAGGCTGTGAAAGACGAATACCATATGATCTCTCCTATAAGTGGAACCTAATCAACAAAACAAACAAGTGAGCAAAATATAACCAGAGACAGTGAAATTAAGAATAAACTGACAGTAACCAGAGGGGAGGTGTGAGGGGGAAAAGGGGAGAAAAGGGGGAGGAGTTTTCAGGAACATGTATAAAGGACACATGGACAACAACAAAGGGAGATAGGATCAAGTAGGGGAGGGGTTTTCAGGAACATGTATAAAGGACACAGGGACAACAACAAAGGGGGATAGGATCAAGTGTGGGAGGTGGGGTTGGCTTGGGTGGGGAGGAGTGATGGAGGGGAAATGGAGAAAACTGTACTTGAACAACAATAAAAAAAGTAAAAAAAATTAAATAAAAAATAGAAAAGTAGAAAACAGGAACACTTCTAGAGACAAATTTCCTTCCTTTCTTCCTTCAATTATTTATTCATAAAAACAGCATTATTAGGCATCTTTAATGTAACTAAACAAGGTTCAAAGGGAGATCTTATTTTTTAGGTAGAAAACATAGATCCTAGCCTTAAAGTATAATCTATTGAAGAGATAAATCAAATATTTGAAACAACCAGAAATCACTTATAAGGATAAGAAAGAATAAGAGAATTCAGTACAATATGTACATCAATGTTCTGAAAAATAAAACCATCTTTGAGTCAGTTAGTCATGGAGGTTGCCCTGCAAAAGATGACATTTGAACTAGATCTTAAATAGGTTAGATTTATTACACCGAAAAGTATGGATGTGCTCAAAAAAAGGGGGAAGAATGTTTGGTTATCACAAGGATATACAAAGGTACTGCAGTCAGCTTGAAGGGACGTACCCTACAATTTCAGCCTAAAAAGTTAAGTTCAGTAATAAGTTACAAACAATTAAAAATAATAAGAATTCATAGTCTATACAGATAATAATTGGATAGGTATTAACTTATCTAATAAATAACAGAAATTATTTATATATTAAATAATAATTGCTTACAGTATAATGGCAAGGAATGCTGGTGATGGTGATGGAAATTATCACTTTCCAGTCATTGTGGTTAAGATTGGATCAAGCAAGTCTTACCAATGGATACTAATTTAAGGGGAAAGTTCATAAGAAACAGTATATTTGCATGTCTCTCTGTGCAAAATGCTTATTAATTACAAAGGGAAGAAATGAATAGTAATGTACAGTGGAGAAATCAGGCAATGCTTGGCTGGGTGATCAAAATTAACATCACCAATGAAGAACAGATGGACATTATGAGCCTCCAGATGTGATATCCTGAGGACACAACCTCACCTGGGCAGCGTTCTAGCCAAGACAACATGATCTTAATCTAGCCATGATTAAAGAAAACATCAGACAAGCACAATGTGAGGAATATTCTTTTTAAAGATGGGGGAAGGACTATATATATTGATGTCATAAAAGACCAAGAAAAGCTATGGAAATATTTCAGATTAAAAGAAGCCTCTAAAGAAATATGACCACTAAATGTAAACTCTGACCTTAGATTGGATCCTTTGCTGGAGTGGGAAATTCCTATAAAAGACATTACCAGATCAACAGACAAAACTGATGTAGGAATGATAAATTAAAATATTGCATCAATGCAAATATACACATGTGTACATATATGAATATATACACAGTAATCAAGGAAGGGCACACAGGCAGAGTAGAGGGGCCTTCTATAAT
>PVKM010039644.1:0-13694 GCA_004027735.1 Carollia perspicillata | reverse complement strand
CATTCCAGTTAAACAGAACCACATAAGAATGGCCGGAAGACAAGAAACAGTCTCTTGGGCATGGTGAGTGCAGAAATTATAAGGCCAGGAGAGGTGATAAATGAGGCTGGAGAGGCAGGTAGGTGCCAGACCTGAAAATCCTCATATGTTTTCCTGAGAACTAGAGCCCGTGACCTGTGGTTGTTGGGAAGCCACTGGATGCTTATACTGGAAAAAGGTATAAGGTCAGATTTGTGGTTTGGAGGATGGATTTGAGGGGACAGGTACAGAGGAAGAAAGACTTTTGAGCCTGGGGGAGAGAGGTGAGAATGGGTGTGGGTGTGGCTAAGTGAGGTGGTGCTGGGTTGGCACATGGTAAAAGTAGCTGTAACTGCCTCAGGTTTCTAAAGGAAGCACCAGGTCCCTTGCTTGGCTCTGATGGGGAGTGCACAGCTTCAGACAAGCAGTGAAGTTTCAGGGCACACACAGAGGGGAGTGGGAGAGGAAAGAGAGTCAAGATGAGAGAAGAGATGTCTGAATGGGAGGCGTATTGCTGCTGTGACAAATGACCATAAACTTGGCTTAACCCAACACAAATGTACAGTTCTGCAGGTTAGGAGTCCAACACCAGTCTCGCTGGGCTAGAATCAAGGTGTCATAGGGTGTCCTTTCTAGAAGGTATGGGGCAGAATTAGTTCTTGCCTTTTCCAGCATCTAGAGGTGCCTGCGTTCTTTGGCTTTTGGTCCCTTCCTCCATCTTCAAAAACAGCAAGGGAAGGTGGAGACTTCCTCACATTGCATTGCTCTGATCCCCTCCTGCCTCCTTCTTTCCACTTAAAAATAAATCATGATGTGATGCATAAAGAATAAAATTAACCATTTTAAAGTGAACAATTAAATGATATTTTGCATGTTCAGTATGTGCAACCACTACATCTAGTTCCAAAATGTTTTCATGACTCCAAAAGGAACCCCCGTAGCTGTTAAGTAGTGTTTCCCCATCCCTTCCTCCTTCAGCTCCTGGCAACCACTGATCCGTGTTCTGTCTCTACGGACCCACCCACTGTGGACGGTTCATATAAATGCTCTACTGTAATACATGACCTCTGTGTCTGGCTTCTTTCACTTCACATAATGTTTTTGATGTCCCCACTTCCACTTTGAGGGAGACTGGTGATTACATAGGGCCCATCTGGATAACTGGGGGTGCTCTCCCTGTTTTAAGTTCGGCTAGTTAGCAACCTTAATTCCATCTACTATCTTCCTCCCCCTTTGCCATGTGATGTGACATAATCACAGGTTCTGGGGATGAGGACAGAGACATCTTTGTGGTGGGGTCATTATTCTGCCTACAGTGGGAGAGGTCCCAGTGTGTCGAGGGCAGAATGTCTGAGGAAATCTACTCAGCAGTGCCGCTCCAGAAGCAGAGCACATGGACTGCGGCAGCGGTCCCGGGGCTCTGCTGGGGGAGTGTGTTGTAGAGAAACTGTGGACCCGACACTCACCTGCAGGGTCCTGGGTGGGGAGGAGCAGAAAGATGAGAGGCTAGGAAGGAGAGGATACTGGGAGAGATGAAGTGGGCTAGGGCAGGGCCCCCTAAACTTCCATAAGTGTTCAATCACAGGAGAAGTTGAAACAGAGATTTCAATTTATGGGTGGGATCTAGGAATTGATCCAGTGAGTTCTGACATAGCGAGTGGGCGAGTCCACTCTGTGAGGACTGCTGATGTAGATTCTGGAAGTCTTGAGGTTAAGGAGCTCTCGTGATGGGAGTCAGGAATTGGGAGGGCTGGCAGAGGAAAAGGCTGGGATCACACAGTGGGATTTTTGAAGCTCATTTTTGAAACTGCTACGCTTATTCCCACCTTAAGGCCTTAACGTTGCATAACGTTGTTCATATACATAGTTGTTAATATTCTAGCCCCCACATTAAAGAGGTACAAGGAAGCGAGCAAAGTGAATCTTAATAATATATTCTATTTAACTCAACATAGTTAAAATATCACTCAACATACACTTACTGTAAAATCATGGACATATTTTTACTTCATTTTTGTCTTACTACCTCTTCAAAATTCAATGTGTCTTTCATACTTGCTTCACCTCTCAGTTTGGACCAACTGCGTTTCGAGTGCTCATTAGCCTCACGCGGCTACTGTATTTGTCAGCACAGAATGGAACGTTGCTCTCCGCTCCCCAAGTCTTCGCGTGGCTGGCTCCGTCTCATTGGGGTTTCTGCCCAGAGATGTCTTTCCTGGCCACACTATCTACACCAGCCACCTTACATTCCTAACACGTTTCCCCCTTTTCCTCAGAGACTTATTGTTATCTGATGTCTTGTTAGTTATTTGTTTGCTTATTATCTGCCTCCCCATAGGTCGTAAATCCCATGAGGGCAAAGACCTGTCCGACTTCTTAGTGCCATGTCCCCAGCGACGACGTCATATTCTCAATACACTCTAAACAAATATTTGTTGAATGACTTTGAAGATTCCAGATTCTTCATTTTTTTTTGTCTCTGAAGCCAATGTTCATTTAGTAGGACGTTGGGGGAAGGAGCCAAAAGGGAGGAGCATTATGCAGGAAATTAGGTGGGAGAAAGGCAGCCTGAAAGCTTTCTGTGAGCGAAAAGGCTGACTCTCAGATGTCAAGTTAGAAGCCAGGTTGCTTTGCAGCTGTGTCTTGGCTGCTTGTTGATTCAACCACTGGTTTATCCGGTTCTTTGAGAAACCATCTTACCAAGTGGTACTTCTGCCTGGCACCAGTAGGTGGGGCAGCGTCATAACAAAAACAAAAAAAAAACAAAAAAAACGTGGCCTGCCCTCCAGTGGGGTGTCTAACCCCTTTCCCAACCCGGTTTGCCGAAGTTCTGCTCTGGAAATGCCCCACATCTTGGATCTGTGGTGTGGGCTCATAAATGGTGCCGCCAGCTCTCCGAACAAAATAAACAAAGACTCAGTTGTGACTTGTGCTTTCCAAGGGGGTGGCCAGCTTCCCCAAAAGGTGAGGCAGGCCCCAGAGGCTGGCCCGGGCTTCCAGGAAAGAGCCTGGTGCTCCTCCTGCGTCTAAGAGCACAGCCACAGAGAGTGATTCACACACAGGAGTGCTCCTGTTTATCTAGAGCCTTTCTGTCCTCTTGAGGTTGAAAACAAGCTTACTAAGAAGGCAGTCCAGGTGGGGCAGAGACCACTCCACAGGAGCACTCTGTGGGCCCGTGTGGCTGGGACTGACACTCTGGCTGCCACTGAAGACCCTGACCCACCAGTGGAACCCTCTCTGCCACTGGGCACCACTGATTTCCCTGCCACCGCGTGAAGCCCATGGTGGTGCCCCTTGCAGACACTGAGGCCGACTGTAGCTTCCACATGTCCTACCCCCTCCTCCTCAAACCCTTCTGACCCTTGAACCTCCAAGCAGTTTGGAAATGTTAACTGGTTGAGTATGATGTATATTTTTGTAGAGTTTAGACTTTGAGATTATGGAACAGTTAAAAGGTCATGGTGCATTTTTACTGGAATTTTTTTGTTTGGAGCACATACTGTCTACTCCGTTGCCACTGCAACATATTCTGAAATTTGAGGGAACGAGAAATGGACTTTAGCTTACATGGCTTATTATAATCCTACCTAGCTCATTCCAGCCTCATGCCTGGTGTCCATCTGTGCAGCTGAGGAGTAAGACATGGCAGCTCTGGTCTAACGACAGGCTGGGGCCGGCTGGCCATGGAAAAGCCACTCTTCCCCTCAGAGACTGAGGGGACCAAAAATCATGGTCAAGAGATCTTCTTTGGTCAGGAAATTTTCTTCTTTCATCGTTACAATCGTTATCCTCCATCCTAATCTGCACATGTGCATGCATTTTCGTGTTCTATAACTTTGTTGCCTCCTATACCCAGAAAACCCATTAATTCTTCCCTGCTTGTTTATCCTTCATACATCACTACTTCTGTGGAGCCTTCTCTGATTTTCCTAGTCACAATGAACCTTTTCTTCTTCCAGTGTTGGGTCTTTCTCAGGGCATTTGGCTCACTCTGTCTTCTCGTTCACATGCATGTCCCATTCATTAACTCAACAATTAAGCAGTGCCTGTTTGCACTGGGCACTGGGGATACAGGGTGCTCTCACAGAACTGCAAACCCAGAGCTGGGCGGGAGCTTCACTGGACTGGGAGCTTCTTGGAGACGGGAATTGGGTCTACAAGGGACTACTATGTCAGGGACTGGCATCAGAAGATACTCAGAAGTCAGTTAAATTGATACTCAGCACCAGTGACTCTGAGAAAACTGGGTTAGCGTTTTAAAAAGGTTACAAGTTAGCAAAGGTAGAAGGCCAGGGAATTTCCAGGAGGGGCTACAGTGCTTCTGAAATCTGGCATGGAAGCCAGAGATGTCCACCGTCTCCCTGTGGACAGGGCCTGTGGACTGTAGGTCACACCATCCAACTGCAGGAGGAATTTGGGTGTTTGACACAGGGTCACCTGGCATTTATTACACATTCTAGCTAGAAGATTTTTTTTTTTTGCTTTGATTGAGAAGACCACAGAAGCAAGCACGTTGTTCCAAAACCCAGAAATGTGTTAGTAGCCGAAGGTCAAGCTGGGTCAGATGATTAAAGCTACATTGTCTGATTGACATATTAAAAAAAGTACGATTCATGTAACTATTCATTCCTAATGGAGGGTGGCCTGCCATTATTCGACACTTAGGTAAAAAAAGATCATTTGAATTTTTACCAGGAATTCTCATCTAAAATGTGTCAATGATGTAATAAAATTGAGTGACTGGCCTGTCAAATCAGTCATGCTTCTGTGTGATCAAAACAGAGTTCTGATCACGCATAAGCATTACTTGGAAACTATCTCAGAAAACTGAGATAACTCTGAACCTGGCAGCAGCAGGGGGCACTGCCGGGGTTAGCAGCGGGGAGCACGTTATTTACAGACTCCCTACTATATTGTTCCCTCCAGTCATCTCACTGTTACCTGTGGAGAAAGGTTCCAGAAAATGAAAGATACGTCTCGGTGTTTTCTTTGTCCCTTTCTATTTTCTTTAATAGAATAACATTCTAGAAGAAAAATATTAAACAGCACCCTTCCGTTCTCAGAGAGCTGTCACGCAATGAAAAACTACTATTTTCCCCAACTTTTTGCATAATAAGCTATAGTATAAAATTCCACCTTGTACCACCTCCTCCATAAGTTTCGATGGAGACATTTATTCAGTGAGTTGCAATTCATCTCGAGGGTGGAGTGTCAGAATTCAAGATGCTTCACCAGAGGGGTAACCCCAGATCTCGGCGATATCTGTAGATAAAAGAGATGCTGGTGACTTCGGGGTGTAATTGCTGGATTAGAGCAGTCTCCCCATTCCCTTGACCAACAGCTGCAACCAGGTCCCTTTAAGAGACCAGGAACCCGCCGGGCGTCCGAGACCGAAACAGATAATCTCTGCTCCTCCCCTGTCCCAGCACAGCGAATGGTTCGCTCCGGCCTATATTTACCCGAGATGTTCCTCCCGGACCGCAAGGATGTGAGGCTGGCGAGGTGGCCAGCTCTTGCGGCACCGGAGGGGTCGCGCTGCGTCGGAGAGTAGCAGGGAGAGTAGCAGACCCAGCGGAGCCCGGGAGCGGAGTAGGACAACCCCGGAAGAAATGAGGTAGCGACGGTCCCTGGAGCCGACCATGCACGCACCCCGCCTTTGGAGCTCCGCGGTACCCCGGCGGAGCCAGCCCGGACAGTGAGCCGGCGGAGCGAGAGTCCCCCGGGTCCGGTCGGAGTCAAGATGCAGTGAGAGCCACGGTGGGACTGCTGCGCGGGGCCCTCCGCGGCCAGCCGGACCCACCATCTGACCACACTTGGGACAAGCAGCTGATTCTGGGACCAGCAGCTGATTCTGGGACCAGCCCGGCGGAGGGGCTCTCCGCTTCCAGCACCCCCTGAGGGTGGGAGCCCTGGCCTCTAGGCTCACCCGCTGTTGAGGTTCCGAGGCTTCTGGCCCTAGCCCAGGGAATTGTGTTGGTGTTTGAGAGGGGGCCCTTTTCACATTCGCCGAGGAGTTCCTGCATTATTTTCGCACCATCTCAGCTGCTCTTGCTTGGGTATCTCTATTTATTTATTGTCAGGGGCGCATCTTTTTTTGTTTCCTAAAGATATTTTCCACACCACTCTCGTTCGGTCTTTTTCTCATTTTGCTTGCTTAAGACTTTTTGCCTCTCCCCTTGCCCAGACTGGAGTAAATCCTGTGTGCGCTTTTTTCCACACTCGCAGCTGAATATTTTCTAACCTTTTAAAAAATTCTACCCGTAACCCTCGCAGGGTTCTCGAGCACTACACCCCTCTCCCGCCCCCAATTCCTTTCCACTGGGCCACTCCCAGCAGAGTTTTATTTTTCGGTCTTGCCCGGGCCGAGCCCGGCCTAGGCGGGTGGCTCAGCGGGACTCGGACCCGGAGCTCCGCTGCCGCCGCCCAGCTGAGCCGGGGTGCCCTCCGGAGATGCTGCCGTGGAAGAAACACAAGTTTGAGCTGCTGGCCGAGGCGCCGCCAAGGCAGGCATCCAAGCCCAAGCACTACGCGGTGAGCCTGCACTACTCGGCTCTCAGCTCACTGGCGCGGGCGTGCCCCGAAGGCGCGCTCAGCAGAGTGGGCAGCATGTTCCGCTCCAAACGAAAGAAGCTGCACATCACCAGCGAGGACCCTACTTATACTGTGCTCTACCTGGGCAATGCCACCACCATCCAGGCGCGAGGCGACGGCTGCACCGACCTAGCGGTGGGCAAGATCTGGAGCAAGAGCGAAGCAGGCCGTCAGGGCACCAAGATGAAGCTGACTGTGAGTGCGCAGGGTATCCGCATGGTGCACGCGGAGGAGCGCGCGTTGCGCCGTCCAGGCCACCTCTACCTGCTGCACCGCGTTACCTACTGCGTGGCGGACGCGCGGTTGCCCAAGGTCTTCGCCTGGGTGTACCGGCACGAGCTCAAGCACAAGGCGGTAATGCTGCGCTGCCACGCGGTGCTAGTGTCCAAGCCCGAGAAGGCGCAGGCTATGGCCCTGCTGCTCTACCAAACATCAGCCAACGCACTGGCGGAATTTAAACGGCTTAAGCGGCGGGACGACGCGCGTCACCAGCAGCAGGAGCTGGTGGGCGCGCACACCATCCCACTAGTGCCGCTGCGCAAGCTGCTTCTGCACGGACCGTGCAGCTACAAGCCGCCGGTGGAGCGCAGCCGCAGCGCGCCCAAGCTCGGCTCCATCACTGAGGACCTGGTCGGCGAACAGCAGGAACAGGAGCTTCAGGAAGAAGAGGAAGAGGAGCACAACGAAGGCTACCTGGAAGAGGAGGAGGAGGAAGAAGATCCTGTCGGGGAGGAGGACCCGGCAGAAGAAGCCGAGGAGCAGCGGGCACTGGTGGTGGCTATGCACTTTGAATGTGGGGACTTGCTGGACACATTGGAGAGCGGCCGGGAGGAGGCGCTGCGGGGCGGCGGGGTGTCGCTGAGCCCCGGGGTTGGGCCGCAGCCTTTGCTGCTGGGCAGCTCCGACGTGAAAGCGGAGCTGTCGCAGGTTATTAACGACCTGGGCGAGCTCAGCTTCGGCAACGACGTGCGAAGCCTGGAGGCCGATTTGCGGGTGACGCGGCTGCTGTCTGGTGAGAGCACCGGCAGCGAGAGTTCCATTGAAGGCGGGGGCCCAGACGCCACTTCTGCCACGGCCGGGGACCAGTCCGGCCCTACCGACCACACCAGCCCAGATGAGCCGAACTCGAGCTGAGCTCCCCGCAACCTTACGTGCGCACCCTGGCGCCGCACCGTGACTCCCCGCGTCTTCTCGGCTGCCTCCTTACCTCTCCCCGATCCCCACCCCGCCGGCCCCTGCTCGTGCGCAGGAAAGGGGAAATGGAGGCCTAAGGCCCAGAGTTCCCTCTGCCCCTCTCCCTCCACACATTAGGCTCCGTTTTAAGTGGAGCGCAGGTTGCCTGTGGAGATGTGGCGGGATGTGCGGGGGTGGGGTGGGGAACCCTACAATGTAGAAGAGAGGCACTACGCTGTGGGGTCCGGGATGGGGTAAATGCCCGCAGAAGTTAGCAAAGCCCCGCAGGCGTCAGGTGCCTGCCGGCCAGTTTCCTGTTTGTGGGGCAGCTGGGGCCTCAGGGGGAGGGGTTAACTTCCTCCCCATCCCTCTTACTGAGAGCAGGCTAGCATTCATTGTCGTTGGCGTGTTATTTAAAAGGAAAAGGAATTGACTCTCACAGGTTTGAGGCTTTAGTGCTGCCTCTGAGCCCCCAGTCTTTTGGTGCGAGTGCTTGGGTTGTTTACCTCAGACTAAGACCCTTGAAATTCTGCCAAATTCCTCAGATAATTGTTGGGGGGGGGGGGGGTAATGAAAGAAAGTTGTATTTTGTTTACAGTTAAAGACATCTAATATGTAAAAAAGGAGTTTTCCTTTAGAAACACACTTTCCTTCTTGCTCAAAAGATCTCACTCCATGATACTGTGTAAAAATATTTTTGCACTGTTGTGAAGTATTTTTGACATCTTTGTTTTTGTACATAACTGTGTTCTCAGAGCTGGATGTTTATATCTTTTGCTGTGCAAAAGGGACATGTAAAATGTTCAGTTGTATATACAGAAATGTGTATAAAGCATTTTGTTATTTTTGAAGAGTAGCACTACTCTGGTTCTGTTTGCCCACCAGTGGGGAGAGAATAAAGAGGAAAATTGAACAGAACAGGTGAGCGTCTGGAGCTGCTGCTGAGAATGTGGGCGCTGGGGGTGGAAGAGGGGGTTTGCGGGGTGGGACCAATGGTGTGGTCAGGCCATGTGGCCTTTGCCTTGCTCAGAGGTGATTAGGGGAAGGACCTACTTTATGCCAAGTCGGGAGTGGGGGGGTTGGGGGGTGGGGCTGGCCTTTCTGGCTACTTGCCACTCTGGGTACTGTGGCTGGGAACAGCCTTCTCAAGTATGCTCCATATTCTTAATTAATTTCTGGGAGTATGGGCTTTCTTTGGTTTCTTTGAGTTAATTCTTAGAGATGCAGGGTGAGTTCTGTTCCTCACGCTCAGACCTGTGAGGTTATTTAGGGAGGAGTGACTCAGTATCTTGGGAGGTTTTACCACCTTCTGTGGTTCCTGCTAATGATCAAGTGTTAGAATACAATACAATCTTTCCCTTTACAAACAGCTTAGGGAGCTTTAAAAATGAACTAGAGATCTAAGGAAAGTCTCCATTGGGCTTTCTGGGGAGTAAGACCATCTTTGTTTTGCTTAGTTCTGTTTTTTGTTTGTTTTCTGGGAGGAAAATCACAGATAGAGGAAAGTTGGGAGGTTCCAATGATGGCATGAGTGAGTAGAGGTGCAGGTGGGGTGGGTGGGCAGGCAGGTGGAAGAACCTATTTCCTTCCCTTCTACAACCCAGCATGACCCAGTGTGGGGATGGTGTGGAGGTCAAGGCAGAGAAGAGCTGTTGCAGCTTGCTGTGTGTGTCTTAGAGCTTTCATGTATTTTGTATGTTTGTTTCTGTTGTAAACTCCAAACAGATGTCTCTAATTTGGCTACACCCGGTCAGCTAGGAGTTGTAATAAGACTCTGCCAAAACTGTGCCTTCTGCAAACTAGTTTTTCCTTTTGCTCCTTGGGGCCCCTTTTTATGAATTGCAGAAATGGATTGTACTCCAGGCCTTCCCTGGTGTCCTGAGGCTACTTTGCTTTGTTTTCATCATGAATATGTTGTAAGCAGCTAGACCCAGAAATCTGAAGGAGCCTGGAATTCTCTGGAACCATAGAGGAATGGGAGGGGAAAGATCTTCCTGCCTAGTTAATGGGAATGCTTCAGGCATAAGACTATCTTTAGAAAAGCAAAGGTTGGGAAGGTGGTGGGAAATAATTTTAAAAATATTCAGTCGCTTCTTAGGCGCATTAAGACAAGGTCCAGGAAAGGGAGAGAAACGTTGATGTGAGAGAGAAGCATCAGTAGGTTGCCACTTGCATGTGCCCCAACTGGGGACCAAACCTGCAACCGTAGGTATGTGCCCCGACTGGGAATTGAACCCACAACCTTTCAGTGTATGGGACAATACTCCCACAAACTGAGCCAAACTGGCCAGGGCTCATTGAATGACATTTTAAAATCCCCAGCTAGAGAGAGGTCAGGAAAGTCAAGTCCCATCCTACCTACACACCCACATCAGGTGCCTTCCACACTGTTGTCACCTGACCAGCAGACAGCTGTGTAGGCCATCGCTATCTTGCGTGACTAGATTTCACATTTCAAATTATTTCTACACATTGTCAACTTCCTTTGCTATTTGAAACTGATGAGAGCATTAAACAGGGTGAAGGTCATATGGCCAATACTTGGAGGTGGGCAGGGTCCGCATGTCTCCATTCTTACCCAGTTTATGTGTCCAGCGAGAATGCTAAGGTTGGCTTTCTTCTATGACTGATGAGGGTATGGTGACCGGTTAAAAAGTGCAGACAAATGACATTTAAACCAACACTACCAATAAATATAAGGCAACTGTCTCTTTAAAGTCTGATTTTTCCTGTTACCTGACTTATAAATAGGGAAGGGGGGCTTAGGAATTGAGGAAGGAGGAAGAAGAAAATAGGCAGACTGCAAAACACCCAGCTCCCTTCCTCCTTCCTCCCCTCTACTTTTTGGCTTCTATCCTCACTGCACCCTGGGGTTCTGGCTGATGTAATTCTAGAAGAGATGTGAAGGTGATACATGATTCACTCTTCTTACGGCTCAGTCTTCCAGGGATGATATCACTCGCGTAAGAAGAGATGTTTTAAATGAAAAAAAGAAAACAACAACAAACAACAACCCACAAACAGAAACAAAAAATGAAAACTGATTTGCTCCTGACACTCAGAGGGAAAAGAGTGGTCTGACAGCAGCAAATCGAAGTCCAGGTCGGTGAAATACACATGCCAGAGGAGCACCTGAGGTCTGTCTGGTTTACTCATCTTTAGCTTTTCCTTCTTGCAAGGTGAGACCTGTGTTTCTCCTTTACGTAACCTGATGGTACTTTAAATGCAGTGAGACACTTTCCACATTTTTCCCCGGCTTAAGTAATTGTCCATGTCCAACACTGCGGCATCAACCGCCTGAGAAACGGAGTGACTTCTGCGATGAGCGATTGTTGCAGGGTGGCAGTGTGAGCCCACACATGGCCTTCTCTTGTTCCGTCATTGAGGGGAAGGAGGGAGGAGCAGGACAGTGTGAAATAAACAATGGTATTACATACCCTCCCAACTACTAGAGTTGCAAAGAACACCCATTCCACACACACACAAGCTGCTCCCTAAAGAAAACATCCCTTTCACTGTTCTACAGGCAGCAGAACAGTAGATTTTAAACAAATTAAAAAGGCTCTGTTCTACCGAGAAAGCACAATTCCCTCCCAGGGACAGAGTCGCTTTTCAGGGTTTTGCTTGTGAAAGAGGGAGCTGGCTGGTGGAATCCATCCCTGGTACCACACTGGAGATTAAAAATCTCATGGGAGTCACCAAGGATCACGAGCAACATAAAAATTCCATTAGGAGTAAGTTACACTCATTTCTGACAGCATTTAGTAATTTAATAAGCACAAGTCTTTCCTCTGTGTGGTATGCATCAGTAGCCCTAGCATCTGCTGGTAAGTGATGCGTGACATAGCTAGAAGTGTGCATGGACTGCTGGGGCAAGGAGCCATGTCTGACATGTGGGAAACGACTCAGGGCTCCAGGCAGGCAGGAGGCTGCTGGAGCCAGGGCGCTCCACACTGCAGGTACCAGGTTTTTCTGCAACACGGCCATCTGCATCTTGCTTCACTGTTATCTGGGATCTTTCCTGCTCCTCCTGGCTCATTCATGTTCACAGGTCACAATGTGCCTTGAACCAAACCCCCACCACCAGCTCTGAAGTGACGCAATTTGAGCAGCCTTGCCTAACCACCGTTTTGTTTTGGTGGTTTGAATGGCTAGGTGGCCCTGCACGTCAGCACTCATTCCTTTCCCTCTCTAGGCTGTTCAGTGGCACTAGCAAAGGTCCTTGTTTCTAACCTCCTCCACAGAGAGTGGCCCCTCTGACAGCTTCCTCTCCTCTTCATCGCTCTCCCAGCCCACTTCCTCCTATAACACATCATTCTGCATTGGTTTCTTTTATTATCCAGCTTCCCATCTGATCCTGGCTTCGATTCTCTTCCTTCCCACAAACCTAGCTCAGACCTTAAATCACCCAAAAGAAAAGAAAATTCAAACTTCAAGGGAAGAACAAATCAAGCACACATTTATTGGGCAGCACCACTCTTACAATTCCAGGGCGTGCTATGGCCCTGCCCCCACTTAGAGATGAACAAATTGAAGCAAAGAAGGATAATGTCCTCCCCATCCCGCCCATGGTTACACAAAAGTGGATCAAGACCCAGAGGTCCAATCTCTTAAATTCATGCCCTTGTCACATTTGCTTCAGTTTTCATGGCTTATCATCAGATTCTTAACTGTGGGATGGCAGAAACTGACAGCTGATTTTTAACCCTTTCTTTTATACCCTACATTTCATAATGGTAAATGCTTGATGATAAATATGAGTGATGCTGTTCATCAACATGCCACTCTCATAACGAAGTGGGCTTGAGTATCTACTAGTTGCACCCTGCTGGAGGTTGAGATGTCAGATGCTTGTCTTCCTGGGGAGAATGCTCCTGCTGGGTGGGAGGCAGCCCCCAGAGGGACATGGTCTTCTCCTGCTTCCACGTGAGATCAAGTCTGGTGAGACCTCACCCTAGAAAAGTAGGTCTAGTTTAAGGGTGGGAGAGCTCTCCTCATTGCATCATGAATGTTGTTAATCATCCCTCCTTGTTGGCTGAGTAATCCAAGGACAGGCGTGTATCTTTAGGCATGTATCGTTAGGATTCACCAAACTTAGCACAGAGCTTGGAACTTAGTAGCTGCTCAGAAAACACTAAGGATGGAGTAAAGAAGTGATTCTACTTTAGGTCAGGAAAATAGGTCTGATAAGGTTCAAGATCATCATCCAGATGGAGGAGCCAAGATTTTAAGGACATATGTTTGGAAAGCAAAGAAGATTGGGGTTCAATTGACTCTTTCACTCTAAACAAGGTAGATTCAAAAAATTCCCAAATTTTCCTTGGAATTTCTTCGGCCTTCTGAGGGAGGAATGGTTCTAGTTTGGAGAAGGATGGTTTATCTGGAATTGGCTTTGACTGTCTCACTTCCACTCCAAGGTTATTGCCGAAGCTCTCTAATTTTAGTTGAATGAAGGGAGAAAACCAGCTGGAAGAGCCTTGGTCCAAGTGACCTGGACTCCCTCTGCACTGAACCCTGCAGTTGCTCCCCTCCTTTAGCCTCAAGATTCTCACAGGCAAAGTGGGTGGGTCGGATTAGATAATAGTAAGACTTTCAGCACAAATGTTTTGAATCGAAGAAGAGGCAAAAGTCAAGGTCAAGTGTGTTTCTGTCTTCTTCCATCCCCTAGTGGGACAGAAGAGAAGAAACCTCTGATCATGGGCTAGAAACTGTCTGTCCCCAGAGCCCATCTTTAGGACCCACTGTGGTCTGGATCTTCACCAGAGTCTGATTTGGAGGTGATGTTCCTTTCGCTAAGGCAGACCAGTAGTTGCCTATTAGACACCCCTTTCACTACTTCGAAACTTGGAGACCATGGTGGGTCTTAAAATGGGCACTGACACTGAATCTAAGGGACAAGTTAGGGCCCATCA
>PVKM010039643.1:0-13823 GCA_004027735.1 Carollia perspicillata | reverse complement strand
ACCGGGCTATGTGGTTGGAACTCGTGGAAGGAAGCCTGGCACTGGCCCCGCCCCTCTCCTAGCCCCTGCCCTCTCCCCACCCTCAGCTGCCTCATCCCTCTCCCACCCCAGTACCTTGCTGTGGTCTGACGGAGAACCCCAGCGCTCTTGGAAAGCACACCTTTGCCCATTTTCACACCTCTGGCCATTTTTACACCTCTTACTTTGACTTTCTGTGGGACCTGCTAGTGTCCTGCTGGGTATTGGGTTGATTTGCCTCTGGAACGGCAGCTTCGAACTGTCCAGGCCTTCATTTGCAACAACCACAATCTGGGAAACCAAAATAGGTCTCTGTGGAGGTCAGGGCGGAGCTGGCCGGCTCAGCCCCACACAGCCAGGGTGCCAGCAAGACGGAGGGCCAGGTGCCACCATGGCAGGTGGAAGCCACTTGGATCACTGCATCTCCTGTGGGGCCCTTCCTTCTCCCCAGATTTCTGGGCTTCCACTTAGGGGAGCGAGAGCAGAACTCTGAGGGTTGACTTTGGGGGCTGATAGACTCGAAGGGTCTAGGTGTTTTTCTGGCCCCACCTGGTATGACAGAGAAAGCAAAGGCTTTCCTTCACTTGCATTGCCCAGCCCTGCCATCTACTATGGGACGTTTAATAACTGTCATCTATTCATCTAGTTAGGTATACGCTAAGTGCTTTACATGCTTCGTCCTTTATAACCTTCTCCACAGCGCTGGGATCTGTGCACACTTCAGCGATGAGGCCCAGAAAGGGCAAGCTACTGGCTGCGGGGTACCCAGCTTGTAGTTGGTGAAGCCAGGATCCAATCACAGATGGTTTTCCTCTCAAGCTGATGTCTTACTCCTTGTCTTGTACAACCTTCTCCTGGCCTCACAAAGCAGCAGAATGGATTACTTACCACATCCCTTTGCCAGAAACCCAAACTGCAAAAATTTGGAACACTGAAAGTTTTTTTTAAGCATATTTCTAGCTCCGAAACTCATATAGTAGCAAAATCTATTCTAAGCAGCCATGAGGTTTTTCGTGGTGCACCTATTTAATATATATATCTTGATACATTTATTTATTTATTTTTCCATTTTTAAATTTTGTTGTTGTTCTGTCTGCCGCCATAGCAACCTGGGCGCGCCAGGTCATGTGATCTCCGAAGCTAAATTTTGTTGTTGTTCAAGTACAGTTGTCTGCTTTTTACCCTACTTCTCCCCCCAACCCCAGCTATCCTTGCCTCCCTCCCCTGATTCCACCTGCCTTGGTTTTATCCATGTGTCCTTTATGGTTGTTCCTGAAAACCCATCAGCCTTTCCCAACCATTATCTCCTCCTATCTCCCCTCTGGTTACTCTGTTTGTTCTTAATTTCAATGTCTCTTGATGCATTTAAACATATGCATACACCCATGATACCATCACCACAATCAAAGCAATAAACATAATCGTCACCTTCAAATTTTTTCTTGCATTCTTGTATGCATGTGTGCAGTAAGAACACATGATCTATCTTCTTGACATTCTAAAGTGCACAATAACACAATACAGTTGCACAACAGATCTTTAGAATTTACCCATCTCGCGTAACAAACGTTTTATACTCACCGAGCAACGATTTCCCATATCCCCTCCCTCTGGCTCCTGGCAGTGGCCACTCTATTCTTTGTTTCTATGAGTGTGACTGTTTTAGATTCCTCATATCAGTGGAATTGTGCAGTATTTACCCTTCTGTGTCTGGCTTATTTCACTTACCGTAGTGTCCTCCAGGCTCACCCATGGTGTTGCAAATGGCAGGATCTCTACACAGTATTTTCATGCATTTTAGGTTTAATGTTATTAAGAATAGTGCTTCTCTACATTATATCTCTGATATTACTATTATGTTAAGAAAGCTTTTGATGTTCTGCATTTATAAGGTGTCATGTTCACCTTCTGGATTTTCTTATTAATTTTAAGATTCAAAAAATTTAAAAAGTTTCACTTACAGTTTACATTCAATATTGTTTTATATTAGTTTCAGGTGTACAGCATGGTGGGTATGCAAGCATACACTTTACAAAGTGTTCATCCTGATATGTCCAGTACCCACCTGGCACCATTCAGAGTTATTACAATATTATTGACTATATTTCCTATGCTGTATTTAAAGATTTTCTCTAAGATTTATCTACTTCCCCCAAATAATATTAATTTATAACACCTATTTATCTTTAGTTCTTATTACATTGGTATGAAATCTGACAACACTTCAAATTTATGCTAAGGGTTGGAATTCTTATTCTTTCTTTCATGGGAATAATCCTAGAGTTTTGTGATTTAATATAATGTGCACCATAATTTAGGATATATAATATTGTAAATCAACTTGCAGTGTTTTTGGCTTTATGAATTATTACTTTTATTTCTTTAGGATACATTCCCAACAGAGAATTTGATCAGTCAAAGGGTTTATGTATCTTCTATTTTAGTAGGTGCTGCTTGATTGTTTTCCAAAGAAGCTTCATACTCAACGTTTCTTTCATCAATGCAGGAAAACATCTGTGTGAGTGTGGGTGGACTCAGCTATGCTGCAGTGACTAATGGTCCCAAAATTTCAGGGGCTCACACTATAAATGTGCACTTTTCATTCATGCAAAATCAGATGTAAGCACAGGCAATTCTCCAAGACAATTGTGCTTTATGAAGTAACTCAGACTTCTTTGAATTTTGGGTTGTCATCTCAACAAACATCTGGAAGCCTCAGTCATGTAAGGTCTCATCTGCAGGCATGATATCTGGTGAAAAGGGAGGACAGGCTAAACACAATGACAATTTAAGTGCTTTGACACAGAATTCACACATACTCATAGTGCCCATTAATTAGCCAGAACTAGTGATATTGCCACATCTAACTGCAAAGGGATGAGGGAATGCAATCCTTTGCGTCCAGCATCAACTTGCAATTTTTTTAAATCTTCACCCAAACACATTTTTCCATGGCTTTTAGAGAGAGAGAGGAAGGGTGTGAGAGAAATGTCAAGGTCATAGAGAAGCTTCAAGTACATGGTTATCTCCTGTACGTGGCTGGACCAGGGATCGTGTGTATGCAGAAGCTTGTCTACACTAGGACTGAACCTGCTACCTAGGGATATGCCCTGACCAGAATCAACCTGCAACCATTGGGTTACAGCATGATGCTCCAATCAACTGAACCACACTAGCCAGGGCTCAGCTTGTAATTTTTATCCCTAGATATCTTAAAGGGACTTTTAAAGGTACAAATAATTGTTTAAGGATTAATTACTTAGAAAAAATAATGTTAAATGCTATCTTCACATTCCCAAACAAATTTCAAACGTTAAATGTGGTGCAGGAGACTATGCAAACTATTAAGAGAAAATATAAATATATAGGTAATATAAATTTATACCTGAATATATATAATCTTTGAAAGAAGAAATTCTCTCTGAATAAAAATACTTTGGTAGAAATAAAAGAAAAGAAGATCAATAACTGGACCATAAATTGAAAAAAGTTTGAATGAGAAAATGTGTCTTGCAGAAAATTAGAATGCAAAAAAGCCCTCTTTGATTACTAAAACAGAAAACCTTTATAAAGCCCTAATTATAAATTATAAAAAGATTAATGTATTAAGTAGGAAAGAGGTACAAGATAGTAATGATTCATAAAATGAAATGTAAGAAGGATAATTAAATATTTGATATACACTTGATTTTAGCTAAAAGGCCGAGAAGCCTTTTATTTAATATTTATCAAATTATTTAATAAATAAATTATTTAATATTTAATAATTATTTAATGATGGTTAAATATTTGAGAAAAATTTTTATTCTTACACTTAATCTATGAAGGTGAAATTAAAGTAGATATCTTTTTCTCTGATGAAATTAAGAAGCCCTTTAAAAAAAGATGAAAAATGCAAAATCCATCATGTGGAAAAAGAAATAAATAACACTTAGAACACTGCTATGGAAGGATATTTGGTCTGCTTTCCTGGGCTGGAGAAATTAAACATCTTACAGATCTTTTCATATTTAAATATATATGTTTGAACAACATCAGGAAAACATGATTTACAACAAGATACATGAAAATGTGAACAGGGATCATCTTTGACTGATAAGCCAAACCTTCATTTTTAGATTTGTTTTCTTTTCTTATATCATTCAGAAGAGCAAATGAGCTCACATGCACTCTATTCTCAAGAAACAAACACTTTAACATTTGAAGATGTTAACAAAACCTCCATGAAACAAACCTAGGTAAAGCAGAAAATTAAGGTAAAGGCAGGGTTAACAAATTAAAAAGAAGAAAAATTTAGAACTGAAAAATAAATTTTACAGCTAATTCTTTGGCAAAATCAAACAAAAAGACAAACATTAGACAGAAGTCTAATAAAAAAGATAAAAAGAGAGAAAGAACAGAAATGCCTAAAATTAAGAATGAGAAAAATGAACACAGAGGTAAGAAAATGCTTAAATTTGTTGTATAACATTACTTATAACTCTGATTTAAAAATTTGAAAAAGGGGAGGGATTTTCAGGAACATGTATAAAAGACACATAGACAACACCGAAGGCGGGTAGGATCGAAGGTGGGAGGTGGGGATGACAGAGGTGGGAGGTAAGGTGGGGGGAAATGGAGACAACCATACTCAAACAACAATAAAAAAAAGTTAAAAAATTGGAGATCTCTAAGAAATAAATTTATTTTGGGGAAAATATGAGTGTCCAAAGTTGATTCAGGGTGGAGGATAACAGATTAATAATTAAGGAGGGAATTAAATAAACATTACAACTTAGCACCAAAAATGCCCTGGTTGGATATTCTGGCAGGAACAATAATAGAAGAATTCCCCTTTAAGTATTAAAGAAAAAAAAGATATTCTAGCATTGTTAATGTTATTTATTAACTCTTGGGAAGCTCCAACCAATGCAATGCAAGGAGAAAAAGATATGAGAGTTCTAAGTATTGAAAAGGCAATTCTTCATTGTTTGCAGATGATGCACTGGCTGTAGATCATAATTTGGCAGCTGAAAAGCTCTTTGGACTGTGTATAATTTTAGTAAGGTAGTTAACACAAAACAAATGTAAAACCAGTAGCAACTTAAAAGTGGCATTTACCATATGATGTCACCTATATGTGGAACCTAATCAACAAAACAAACAAGTAAGCAAAATAAAACCAGGGACATGGAAATTAAAAACAAACTGACAGTAACCAGAGGGGAAGTGGGAGGGGATAATGGAGGGAAAGGGGGAAGGGTTTTCAGGAACATGTACAAAGGACACATGGACAAAACCAAAGAGGGTTAGGATCAAGGGTGGGGAGTGGGGATAGCTGAGGTGGCGGGGGCAAAGTGGAGACCACTGTACTTGAACAACAATAAAAAAATGGCATTTAGTGGCATATAGTATTTTCAGAGTGCTTTGCAACCATTGCTTCCATGTAGTTACAAACCATTTCATCACTATGGGAACTCTCTGTACTACCTTTATAATTTTTCTGTAAATCTAAAATTATTCAAAAATAAAAATTAACAACAACAACAACAAAAAAAAAAACAGATGCAAGAGAAAAAACCCAGCATTGTTCACATCTTTACAATTTAGAAAGTAGATTACAATTATTTCAAATATTGACAAAAATATAAGTATCTTGGAACAGGGATCGGAAACTTCCAAGTATACAAAAGTGAAAGTAATACATTTACTGAATTAGCTAGTTTCTTGAGGGCCTCCATATATTGAGCACTTGCACCATATTTTATATACCTTGGCTTATTTTATCATTATCACTCTTTTTTGACTTAACAATGAATATGTGCTTACAATAATGCAGTGATGATAATTAACATCTATAGGAGCTCACTAGGTAAAAGAGACAATCACCTTCCCATGAAGACAATTAATAAACTTCCCATTCTTTATCTCTTTTAATTTAATTCTTAAATTATCCTTATGAAGAGGATACTATCATCATCTTCATTTTACAAATGTGGAAACTAAGGTACAGAAACATTGAGTAACTTAATATCACAAGAGGCATGAATGAACTTGTAAGTGCTAGTGAGGTGGAATTCAAGGGACTGCTCCTTGTTTGAATGAATGAGTGAATAAATGACTGAATAAGCTCTTGTAGAGAAAAGAATATGGGTGTATCTTTGAAAGAAGAGAACAGAGGATCTTGTGGTTCCTAAAAATATGGCTAAGGTGGCTGGGTATGAAACTCTCGATAGATGCTGGGAATTGAGAGAAGGTCAATTTCCATTAGGAAGGTGAGAAATCCTCAGAATTGGGTTCCAGAAGAAAGAGGAAGGAAACTGAGAGGAAGAGAAACTGAGAGAGACACAGGAATCGAATTGTGTAGAATGTTTTAAGTAAAGGGATTCTCACCATTGTGTTATCCCCATTTGTACCATCACAGTTCATCCTTTGAGAGCCCTGTCTGCCTCCATACCTGCTTCCCACAGCAGGTACTCTGATGACACTGATGAACCTCTAGTTCCCTTGGTCTTTCTTCTCTGGGTGATGGATATTCAACTCAGCTGCAAGGAAGGGTGTGGAGTGAGCATCAGTTGAACTCCCTCCTTCCTTTGATCTGTAGGTGAGAGGAATAAGGGACATATTTACTGTTTCTGGGGCCTTAGAGCTTGAATTCTCACAGATCCTCATTAAATTAATTGTTCCATTGTTTCTCTAGTCTCAGCAATTTGATTCTCATGAAAGAGCCCAAACAGAAAGGAACTTTTTTTTCTGCTATTTTTGTGCCCTTGGGGGCATTTTCAATGCCAGCTACATGTATCTCCTCCCCTGGGCCACTTAGTCATGATGTTCTTTTCTCTATGGGTCTGACTTCCATTGCCTTCTCCCATGAGAATTTCCTCCAGATCTCAGATTGAATTTCTTTGTCTATCAAAGGCAAGAGCAGGCGCATTTTTCAAGGCCACATGTGTTCCAAGCACCTTGACTTGAAGCTGTGGACGGGGTTCTGAACCACATTCGACTTCCGACAATACCATTCCAATGACTTTCCTACAGCTTCTATTCTTACTATTGAAAGTGCTACATAGAAAAATTTCCAAGTATGCAATGATAGAAGAATGATGAGAGGTGGATGAGCTAACTGTATAGGCAGGAATCTGTGGGTATCTACAGCTTTTCAGGGCCAAAACAAGTCCATTGGGCAGTCCTCAGTATTTCAGTCCATTGAGTATCAGTCACCTTTGTCAATTCACAGAAGACTTATTTTTCTTATTTTTATTTATTTTTTCAAATATATTTTATAGATTATGCTATTACAGTTGTCCCATTTCCACCCCCCTTTATTCCTCTCTGCCCTGCATACCCCCTCCCATCCACATTCCCCCTGTTTAGTTCATGTCCATGGGTTGTACATATAAGTTCTTTGGCTTCTACATTTCCTATACTATCCTTAACCTCCTCCTGTCTATTTTCTACCTACCATTTATACTACTTATTCTCTGTACCTTTCCCCTCCCTCTCTGTCCCACTCCGCCACTGATAACCCTCCATGTGATCTCCATTTCTGTGATTCTGTTCCTCTTCTAGTTGCCTGCTTAGTTAGTTTTCATTTTTTTGTTTTTAGGTTTGGTTGTTAATAGTTGTGAGGTTGTTGTCATTTTACTGCTCATATTTTTGATCTTCTTTTTCTTAGATAAGTCCCTTTAACATTTCATATAATAAGGGCTGGGCGATGATGAACTCCTTTAACTTGACCTTATCTGGAAAGCAGTTTATCTGCCCTTCCATTATAAATGATAGCTTTGCTGGGTAGAGTAATTTTGGATGTAGGTCCTTGCCTTTCATGATTTGGAATACTTCTTTCCAGCCCCTTCTTGCCTGCAAGGTTTCTTTTAAGAAAGCAGTTAATAATCTAATGGGAACTCCTTTGTCGGTAACTATCTTCTTTTCTCTTGCTGCTTTTAAGATTCTCTCCCTATCTTTAATCTGGGGTAATGTAATTATGATGTGCCTTGCTGTGTTTCTCCTTGGGTCCAACTTCTTTGGGACTCTCTGAGCTTCCTAGACTTCCTGGAAATCTATTTCCATTGCTAGATCAGGGAAGTTCTCCTTCATTATTTGTTCAAATAAGTTTTTAATTTCTTGTTATTCCTCTTCTCCTTCTGGCACCCCTATGATTCAGGTGTTGGAACATTTAAAGTTGTCCTAGAGGTTCCTAAGCCTCTCCTCAGTTTTTTAAATTCTTGTTTCTTCATTCTGTTCTGGTCGAATGTTTCCTTCTTCCTTCTGCTCCAAACCATTCATTTGAGTCTTGGTTTTCTTCCCTTCACTGTTGGTTCCTGTAGATTTTTCTTTATTTCACATAATGCAACCTTCATTGCTGCCTGGGTCTTTTTTATGTGGTTGAACTACCCAGTGAGTTCCTGGAGCATGTTGATAACCAACGTTTTGAACTGTGCATCTGATAGGTTAGCTATCTCTTTGTCGCTTAGTTGTAGTTTTCTGGATTTATGAACTGTTCTTTCACTTGGGCCATTTTTTTTTTTGTCTCAGTGCCCCTGTTATGTAGTAAGGGGTGGAGCCTTAGGTGTTCACCAGAGAGGGGCAACTCTCCTCCCTGGGTTGTGATGCTGTATGTGGGAGAGGGGTCTGAGGGGGAACAATGCCACTTGCTCAGCTCTCTGCCGGTTTTCAGTCCCTTTCCCCACTATCCCACAAGCAAATTGGGCCCTTCTGGTGCTGATTCCCTGGTCGGTGGGCTAGTGTATGTTTTAGAACCTGTGGGTCTCTCCAACAAACTCTCTTGTGAGGCTGGGAGTTTCTCCCACTGCTGCCTCAAGCCCCACAGGTGTTTTCAGTCAGAGGCTTGGAGGTTTTATTTCCCTGTGCTGTACCCCTGGGTTGCTCCATCTGTCTTGCTCTCTAGTTGTTCCTCCCAGTTTCTGCATGCAAATATGGGACCACCCAGTCTTCAAGCCCCCACCTTATCCAGGTCCTCCAGGCGCCACCTTGCCACAAGTCCTCTCCACCTGGCAGCCAATCTCCACCCCTCCTATCAGTCTGGACGAATGTTTCTTCTTTAACTCCTTGGTTGCCAGACTTCATATAGTTCAATTTTCTGTCAGTTCTGGTTGTTTTTTTTGTTTTTAAATTTGTTGTTCTCCTTCTGGTTGTGCAAGGAGGCACAGTGTGTCTACATACACCTCTGTCACAGGGGACTTATTTTTATAGCCTAAGTCATATATTATTAAAACATTTCCAAAAAATAAGAACAGTAGAATACTTAGAGTGTCCTCTTTGAGGAACTATTTTCAGCCTGAAAACGTCATCAACAGGATGACACCTTTTCAACCAGAAGAGCAGCACCAAGTATTATATGTCCTATGTTTTTTCACACACATACATACTTACAATAAAATGTAATTCATAAATTAGCACAGTAAGAGATGAACAACAATAACTAAAAATAAAATAAAACATTTATAATAGAATACTGTAGTAAGTTATGTGAATGGCTTTGGGCCTTTGTTAAGTAAAGTAAAGGTGACTTGAACACAGGCACTGCGGTAACACAACAGTCAATTTGATCACTGAGACCGCTACTAAGTGACAAACTGGCAGGGAGTGTCTACAGCCTGGAGACTATGGATGAAGAGATGGTTCACTTCCTGGGCAGGATCGAGTGAGATGGCAGGAGATCTAATCACACTAGTCAGAGTGGACCATGATTTAAGGCTCAGGAATTGTTTATTTGTGGAATTTGCTATTTAATGTCTTTGGGCCATGGTTGACCATGGTAACTAAACCCACGAATAGTGAAACTGCAGAAAAGGGGGACCATCGCACTGAGAGTTTGTGGTAATCCACTTATGGAGATCCTTGTTGGTGTGAGTGTGTGGTTTTCTCCAGTCACTTTGGATGTCACAGAGAATGGGAGTAATTGGCTTTTTAAAAAATGTTCTAAAAACTATACATATTTAATGTATGTAATTTTATGAGTTTGGACATGGGTAAACACCTGCGATACCATCACCACTATCAAGGTAGTAGACATATCCAACACCTCCTAAATTTGCCTTGTGTTCCTTTTTTGGTGGTAAAGTGTTAAACATGAGATCTGCTGTCTCAACAAATTTTAAAGTATACGATACCATATTGTTAACTAAGCTGCACAGCAGATCTCTAGAACTTGTACAGAATCATGGATGAGTCTGAGAAGCACAATATAGAGACTGACAGCTGAGAGCCCACAGGGCTCAGAACAACTCCTCACCACACCATTTCATTTGTTAGTAAGGACATATGTTAAACTATTTTATTTTATAATGGCTTGTTATGTGGCATTAGCTAGCTGATATAGTAATCCATGTGAACAGAACTGAGGGCAATTATAATAATCTGCTACTTCTTATTTTTAAAAGATTTTATTTATTTACGTTTTAGAGAGAGGGAAAGGAAGGGAGAAAGGGAAACATCAATGTGGGGGAGAAACATCAATTGGTTACCCCTCATATGTGCCCTGGCCAGGGACCAAACCTGTAACCTAGGCATGTGCCCTGACCAGGAGTTGAACCAGCAACACTTGGCTTTGCAGGATGGTGCCCAACCATTGAGCCACATCAGTTGGGGTGTCTGCTGCTTCTTATTTTGGGCACCTATTCTGATATTTTAACATCATTTCAGATGAGTCTGTTGTTTAAGTTAATTTCAGATAACTCAATTAAAAGTGACTACAGTGAGGTTCCTTTCTAGGTACCCAGCAGACATTGCAAGGACATGCATGCTTACAAATTAAAACTGGTGATACTGAATCTATGAATAGACAGTAATTTAAGTTTTCTTATGATTCATTTCTGATCATGAAAACTGAGGAAATTCCTTTGTTTATAATGAATGATGTTGTTTGTTTCTACCCCTTTGGTGTTTATGATCAAATTTAGAAAAAGATGAGATGTTTTATTTAGGGCAAGGGAAAAGTCATATTTGTAGTATCACTGAAATTGTTTTTTAATTTTAATTTTTAAAATATTTTATTTATTTATTTTTTAGAGGGAGGGGACAGGGAGGGAGAAAGAGTGGGAGAGAAATATCGATGGGTTGCCTCTTGCATGCCCCCTACTGGGGGCCTGGCAAGCAACCCAGGCATGTGCCCTGAGCAGAAATCAAACTGATAACCTTTCAGCTCACAGGCCAGCACTCAATCCACTGAGCCACACCAGCCAGGGTATCATCACTGAAGGTTTTGAAGAAGAAACAGTAAGATAATTCCATGAGAAAGCATGACACCTGCTAACCAACCCTTTACTGCAATGACTCCCCCCACATCAACACAAGTATTCATACCTCAGTAAGCAGAGATATAGCTCGAGAAGAAATTTAATGCATAGTAATGTAAAGTATAATTTAACATTTGCTTTGTCAGAATCAAAGTGTTTGCTAAATCGGTTTATTCAAATTTGTGTTTCTATGTAGATGCCACTAGGAGACACATCTTTGACAAGCAGGTTTTGCCAGTGACTGTGTTAGGCAATGAGGACATAGAGCTGAATAAGACAACAGCATTCAAACAAGGAAAATAAAACCCAATGTGTTATAAAACACACTAGTATGTTAAAGTCCATGTTAGAAAGAATAGCAGTTAAAGTGTTGATAACAAAAGAAATGACAGACACAAAATAAAAACTGTGGTCTCAGGTTATCCCCATTTGAAAATTATAGAAATGGTCTAGTTGCCAAGCTTAGCTTTTTCCATTGGAGTAGTAAAACTTATGGCTATTTTACTAGTAAAACTAAGGAATTATTATGTGGGTGATATTTTTCATTCTAGAAGAAATTACTCTTAAGCAATCCAAGCAGTTTCATGAGATAAATGAAAATTTCCAAAAATTTTATATCCAACATTGGAAATAAATTTGGAAAAACAGTAAGAAAAAAATTGATATCAAGGAAAACTATCCAATATCAGAAGAAGAAATTTAAAGAAAGGAGTTAATTAAATTGAGAAATTGAATAAAAATTCCAATAAATAAATAAATAAATAAATAAATAAATAAATAAATAAATAAATAAATAAAACAATTTGTGGTTCTACAACCTGATTAAAGAACTGCAAATTCTGACTACAAGGCTTTGAGTCTTATAATAATGGGGACTTAATCAGCCCCAGGACAATTGTCCCTTGCTTACCCACCATCCCAGGAATCTTTTCAGAGCCCCCTTTATGTCCTTGTTCCTGAGACTGTAGATGAAGGGGTTCAGCATGGGTGTGGCCACAGTATACATCACTGAGGCTGTTGCACTTGACTGTGAGTGGTGGGTACCAGTAGAGCTGAGATACACGCCCAGGCTTGTACCATAAAATAAGGAGACAACTGAGAGGTGAGATGCACAGGTGGAAAATGCTTTATACTTCCCCTGAGCTGATGGGATTGCTTGTATGGAGGACATTATCTTAGAGTAAGAGTAAAGGATCCCAGCTAGGGGACCACCAGCCAGTAGCACAGCTGAAAAATACATCACCATGTTGTTAACAAAGTTGTCAGAACAGGTGAGTTGGACCACCTGATTGAGTTCACAGAAAAAGTGGGGGATTTCCAAAGCTGTGCAGAATGACAGTCTCAAAACCATTAAGCACTGAAACAAGGAATTCAGGGCACTCAAGATCCAGGACACCAGAACCAGCAGTCCACAGAGCCAGGGGTTCATGATGACCATATAGTGCAGGGGGTGGCAGATGGCCACAAACCGATCATAGGCCATCACAGTCAGGATGAAGTCATCCAATCCCACAAAGAGTACGAAAAAATACATCTGGGTGATGCATCCTTCATAGGTGATGGCTTTGCTCTGTGTCTGGATGTTCACCAGCATCTTTGGGATGGTGGTGGAGGTGAAACCAATGTCTACCAAGGACAGGTTGGAGAGGAAGAAGTACATGGGGGTGTGGAGGTGGGAGTCTGAGCTGACGGCCAGGATGATGAGCAGGTTTCCCAACACAGTGATCAGGTACATGGAGAGGAACAGCCCAAATAGGATGGGCTGCAGTTCTGGTTCCTCTGACAGTCCAAGAAGATGAAATTCTGACACTCTAGTAAGGTTCCCTGCTGCCATGAGGTGGAGCTGACTTTCAAGAAGGAGAAAGAGAACAGGAGTAATTTTCATACACACCTGCATTATTCACAGAGCTCTAATGCTGCTGTTTATATTTTTCTGTCAAGAAATTAATTTTGTATTTTGGGACAGATCTCTTCTGCTCTAGGAGTTTTCTGTGTCATCTCAGAGTAGGAATTTTTGTTCCAATCTGTTTTTCTCCTAATGTATCTGGTATACTACAGTTTTAATTAGAAATATTTCAGGAATACAAATTGAGTGCTGACAATGTTTTTGGCACTGTCTGGGCTGTGAGTGGAGGTGCTGAAGAACACAGATCCCTACACATCAATACTGGGGAAAGAATAAGGAAGCTAATAATAGAAATAAATTCAACATTATAGATGGTACCAGATCCTATGGAGAAAATGAAAGCAGGTCTAAAGGAGAAAGTTACTAGGCTGTTCTATTTTTCATGGGTTTTTAGGCAAGACCTGCCAACAAGGTTACATTTGAGCACAGAACTCAAGGAAGAAAGGGAGGGGGATCAAGCGTATGTGGGCAAGTGGGTGCCCAGCAGAGGGAATGGCAGTACCAAGGCCTTAGGGAGAAGCTGCAGGGGTTTAGTGATTTATTCAAAGTTGATAACAGAGTATGTGATGGACCTTGGTTATAATTTTTTCAGGTTACTTCTAGTCAGTGGGTCTCAACCAGAAATGATTTTGCCCCCATGGTATCTGGTAATGCCTGAAGGG
>PVKM010039642.1:0-13690 GCA_004027735.1 Carollia perspicillata | reverse complement strand
AATTAAAACCATGAGAAACCACCACATACCCACTAGAAATGAAAAAAATTTAATAGACTGCTAGAAAAATTTATTAGGATGTGCACAAACAAAATACTCATACATTACTGGTGGGAATATAAAATAGTAAAATAATTTTGGAATAAAGCCTGGCAGTTTCTTGAAAAGATAAACATACATCTACCCTTTGACTCTGCTATTCCAAGAGAGCTATTTTATTTAAGAGAAATGAAAACAAATCCACAAAAAGACTTGTACAAAAAAGTTTATAACTGCCTTATTTACAAAACCTCAAAACTGAAAACAACCAAATGTCTACCAACAGAAGAGTGGATACACAAACTGTGATATAGTCAATCCATGACACACTTTTCAGCAATAAAAAGGAATGAATTATTGATGCACACAATAAGAAAAAAGAAGCTCACAGACGTTATACTGAGTAAAAGAATTTAAGATACAAAAGAGTACTTACTTGATGATTCTTTGCTTATGAAATTATAGAACAGGCCAAACTAATCTATGTTGGAAAAAAAATCAGAACAGTGGTTGCCTGGAGGGTGGAGGAGAGGACAAAAAATTAGGACAAAGGAGAAAGAATCTTTGGAGGTGATGGGAGTGGTTTTTTAAAAAAATATTTTATTTACTTTTAGAGAGGGGATAGGAAGGAGAGAGTGGGAGAGAAACATCTATGCGTGGTTGCCTCTCATGTGTCCCCTTACTGAGGACCTGGCCCACAACCCAGGCATGTGCCCTGACTGGGAATCGAACCAGCGACCCTTGGCTTCACTGGCCTGTGCTCAATCCACTGAGCTACACCAGCCAGGGCCGGGAGTGTTTTTTAAAAAGATTTTATTTATTTATTTTTAGAGGTGGGGAAGGGAGAGAGAGAGAAGGGAAGGAACATCAATGTGTGGTTGCCTCTCACACATTCCCTACTGGGGACCTGGCCTGAAACCCAGGCATGTGCTCTGAGTGGGAATTGAACTGGCAACCCTTTGATTAGCACGCAGCCTGCACTCAGTCCACTGAACTACACCAGCCAGGGCGAGTGTTTTATATCTTCATTGTGATGAAGGTTACACAGATGTACCTATTGTTAAAGTTGTACAGTTGATATTTGGACATCTCAGTGTATGTGAAATTTACCTAAAAAAAAAAAAAGACCTGAATGGCAGGTGAAGAGTAGGTGAGGGTATAGATTAAACAAGGCTGCACCATGTTGATAATTGTCAAACCTGAGTGCTGGGTGTGAGCATATTCACTATAGTATTCTGGGTACTTCGTACATATTTGAAATTTTTCATAATTAAGTGGTTTTATTTTAATTGGGGGAAAGGAGTTAAGATGAATATGCACCAAATTCTAAATGCAATAATGATTTTTAAAAAACTAAAATCATGAGAAATGGCATTACTACCCAGTCTTTCTAGGCAGGAAATTGACTGCTAAACACTTAGAAAACCATTGTTTTGTTCATTTCTGCCCTTGGGAGAGAGCAGGAAGGGCAGGCAGAAGGATGAGACAGGGTAATCTTAGATTGCCGCAGTCAGACAACATTGTTTCAACTACTCAGCTCCCCTTCTCAGGGGAGAGGGATGTCCAGCCCAGATGTTACCAAACCTAGTTATTTGTTAATTAAACTCACTTCAGAACAATACCCTGAGTGTACATTTAATTAAATGTTAATTTATGTTGATAATAATACTGCGCTTGAATTCTTAAACTTTTTTTTTCTGAACTTAAAATATTTGAGAAGCAAGAGCCAAACATTCTAATAGCCTGCATTTTTTTTTTTTTGGCGTTATTTTCTTTCTTCTTGATCTTTCCTGCTGGTTTCTGCTTCTAACTTTGACAATGCAAGTACTTGAGTTCCAAAGAGCAGAATTTGGTTCTAGGGAAATTACCAAATAGAATATCTGGGGTTTAATAAGGACAATGTTGTTCATTCAACAGGTACAACTGCTAAGTTAAAAGGAAAAAATTAATCCTGTGACATCCTGAGTGGCAAGGGACGGCTACTCTTGAGTGCTAACTGCATTCATATTGGCTCATATTGTACCGTCCAAGGTGGTAAAATAAGAGGGTGAAAAATCAAATTGGGTTAAGGAAACCCTCCTAACATAATACTTCTTTTTCTGAAACCTAGTAAGTTCCAGAGTCTCTTCAGGTCTATAGGGTCAAAGCCAGACATGCCTGGAAGGGGCCTGGTGGGCCACTGGGCTGGACGCTTATTAGTAGGAGGCCCCAGGAGCCTCTAAGAGTCAAGTGGCTGACTTGGGAAAAGAGAAAAGAAAGCCATAAACCTTCACTGAGGGAACTATCGCTCCCCCTCCTCACAACCGCAACACGAGGAGAGGAATCAGTCTGATGGAAAAGCAGACATTGCATTCCTCCAACAAATATCTGTCAAGCACTCACTGTTCATTATGTACTGATGCAGGCACCAGGGATACCGAAGTGACCAACATGGGTTGGATCTCTGTCATCGTGGGAGTAACTGTCAAAGAGGAAGAAGCACAGGGTGATATGGGTGTGTGTAACAGGGCAGCGGACCTAGAGAAAGTGACATTTAAACTGGGACCTGAAGTACGAAGAGGAGGTAGCAAGTTAAGGGGTCGGGAAGGAGAGTGGATTCCAGATGAGAGGCGGTCCTTTGTGTGAAGGCCTTACACAAACGACCTAATGTAGTAAGGTAGTTTGTGAGGAAGGGTGGGGAAAGGGTAATGTTGAACAAACCGCCTGGTTCCCAAGGACACTTGTACCCAATTCCCAGGGAGAGGAGAAGCTATGTGACCTGAGTCTCAAATAAAAAACGTAAACGTTAAAAAAAAAAAAAGGGAGGGGGGTAAACATAATGAAATACTCTATAAATGGTTTGGGAAAAACTGGGGACATCTGTAAAAATCGAGTTAAATCCTTAACTCATCCCTACACCTAAATAAACCCCAAAGATGTCAAAGATGTTGAGAGAAAAGAAAGCCATAAACCTTCCAGAACATGGAAGTTTTTTATACTCTTAGAATTGAAAAGCCTAAAGTAACACAAAGAACATGAAACTACAAAAGATTATATTGATATGCTTAATGACATTTAAAATCTTCAAAAACATAGTTGAATAAAAGACAGTATTTTCAACAATGAGTCATGAAATGCCTATTATTTTATAATAAAATGATGACTAAAATTTTTACATCTATATAAACAACAGAAAAATAAGCAAATGACATGGTAGAAAATACAAATAGTGCCTCTTACACATAACACTTATGTGATCTTACTCAAAATAAGAGGTATGTAAACTATGACATACTGTTTTCACCTCTGAGATTCACAAGTGTCAAAAATGTCATATATGTGAAACTAAAAACCTCCTGCACAGCAAAAGAAACCCTCGACAAGATGAGAATGAGAGAAAATATTTACAAATCATGTATCTGATAAAGGTTAATAGCCCCAAAATATACAGACCCCATACAACTCAATAATAAAAACCAAACATAGATATTTTCTCAATAGACATTTTTTTCCAAAGTAGACATACAGGTAGCCATCAAGTGTATAAAAAGATGCTCAACCTCACTCCTCATCAGGGAAATGCGAATCAAAACCACAATGAGTTATCACCTCGCAACTGTTAGAAAGACAGGTAAGTGTTGGCAAGGATGTGGAGAGAAGGGAACCCTGTGCTCTGCACGTGGAAATGTGAATCGGTGCAGGCACTGTGGGGATGAAAAACAGAACCACCGTAGAATCGAGAAATTCCACTGCTGGGTATTTATCCGAAGAAAACGAAAACATTAACTTGAAAAGACATCTGCATGCCCGTGTTCACTGTAGCATTATTTATATTTACAATAGCTGAGGTAAGGAAGCAGCCTAAGTGTGCATAGATAGATAAATGGATAAAGAAAATGTGATATATGTATTTTCTTATTTCACATAAGTGAAATAAGTCAGACAGAGAAAGACAAATACAGTATGATCTCACTTATATGTGCAATCTCTAAGAAAAACAAACAAAAACAAAGTCCAAAAAACCAAGCTCATAGATACAGAGAACAGATCGGTGGTTGCCAGAGGTGGAGAGGTGGGGGCTGGGAGCGGAAGGTGTTCAAAAGGTAAAAAACTTCCAGCTATAAACTAAATTGTGGAGCTATGAAGTATAGCACAGTGATTATAGTTTATGATACTGTATTGCATATTTGAGGATTGCTAAGACTTAAAATTTCTCATTGCAAGAGGAAAATATCGTTTTGGTAACTGTGGAAGATGAAGGGTGTTACTAGACTTATCGTGGTCCTTTCACACTGTACACAAAGAGCCAGTCGTTATGTTGTGCACCTGAAACTAATATAACACAAGTAAATTAAAAAATATGATGCACTATCATACATGGCTAATGAGGGTGTAATTAGACTATAACCTCTAAGGAGAGTCATTTGACAGTTGTATTTGAATACATATACTCTTGCTGTGGAGTGGTTTCCATGATATGTCGCTAAGTGAAAACAGCCGGGCTTTGAGAGGGGAAGGGGAAACACATATCTCCACTTGGGTAAGTGAACTGGATATTGAAGAGGGAGGAAGTGTTCCTATTAACTTTTAAACGTGTTACTTTTAAACCTTTTGAATTTTGTACATGTGCATATCATCTATGCACATCATAATAGGTTAGAAAATATTATAAAAATAACAGTTGAATTGATGCACATTCAATTGTTATATTTATAATATTTTCTAACCTATTATGTCAATATAACCAATGAGTCTTGTTTTAAGTATGAGCAAACAGTTGGCATCTTTAGCCAGATGCTGATAAATAGATGATAAATTGACTTTCATCATGTTGGTTTCATTTTTCAAGCCATAGTCCCCAGCACACCTTTTTTTTTTAACTGTCTACCATCAAGTTGCCATTTTAACTGGATTCTCCCTCACAGACTTGCTGCTGGCACCAGTTTTCTGCGGTTCGGAGGAGTCCCAACCACTCCTTTCCAGAGCTCCAGCACACACTGGCTTTACCACAATACTAAACATGCTGAGTACAAAACTGGTTTGCTTGTTTTTGTTGTGCTATCACACACATAAAATGTACTGCTTGAAGCACTTTTCAGTGTACGCTTAAGTGGAATTAAGGGCATTTATGTTGTTGTGCAGCCCTCAACGTCCTCCGTGTCCAGAGCCAGGTTCATCTTGCAAAACTGAAACTCTGTACCCATTAAATAGCGACTCCCCAGTCTCCATTCCCGGCCCCGGCAACCAGCACTGTGTTCTGGCTCTGTGATTCCGATGACTGTCAGTACCTCAAAGGTCTGTTGTGAGGATTAAATTAACAAGCCAGACGAGAGACCCAGAGGAGTGCCTGGCACACACACAGGGTGTGGCAATAGCAGGGTTACAGTCCGGGGCACGCGAAACAGTTTACTCTTGTATTGTTATTTGTTAGTTACTGTGTTACTTTCCTTTCAAACAACTGCGACCCTGCTTCTGCCCCACCCTGTGTTATCAGCTATTGTTACCTAGGGATCCCTGTCCGATAGTACTAACCTCCTGTGATGGAGGAGACCTTCATCGTCTGAACTCACTGCTAGCTACACCAGACAAATGTGCTTACGGAAACGTGGCTAGCGTGAGGAATGGTATTTTACATTTTATTTATTCTTAATGAATTTAAACTTATTCGCCACATGTGACTAACAGCTACCCCGTCGAGCAGCATGGATCTGGAGCCTGGAGGGGTCGCCAGGCTTGGAGTTATGGATGGAGCTGTCTTCTGTGTGACAGTCGAAGGCACAGAACGAAGGGGAATAAGTAAAACGGGAAAGGGCAAAGGCTGAGGACTGGAGCCGGGGGCGTACCAGCACCTGGGGTTCTGTCGGAGAAAGAAGAGGTGGCGAGGGTCTGGTCAGAGAGACGGGAAGAAGTGGTACCCTACACGGAAACAGAGAAGTGCGTTCCAACAGGCACCAGTGTTCCACACCAATGACCGAGTCATGAAAACGAGAACTGAAAATATTGTCGACCCTGCTTTCACTTTGTCACGTTGAAGGTGGTGGGGTGGGGAGATTGGCTACCCAGTGGAACTTGAGGCCCCATATGGAGCTCCTGCCTTTTCTGGTGGATACACGCAGAAGACCTGACCCAGCCATTAATTTTGAGGTAAAATATAAGTATGTGCTTGAGGAAAAAATACTTTAGTACCAACGCTCATGACTAATTCTGGAGAGATTTTAAAGACAACATTATATGCGCCTCTTTCTACACCACATCATCGCCACAGAACATTGTTAGGAGGCTTTGCAAGAGAAAGGTGGCAGTTTCCGTATTAAAATGTTAATGTATGGTCGAATGGACGGTTTTTGAACCTGAAGGATCAAACAGTTTCATTTAATTGTATTAACCAAATTGATTTTAAACCGGCAGAATTATTCGCAGTGCTTAAGAAGTCATTATGCTCCATCCAAGCGAGACAAATGGGTCACCTTGGGATTTGCAGCTGGGGTTTTCCTTTATGGCAAGTGCACTGGGAACCAAGTCATTTGTCCTAAAGAGACTCTCTCAGCAAAGGTTCACCAAACCTGTCTTGATTAATTTTTCAAAAGCACGCGAGGAGCTTTACCAATTACACTTTCAAGGGTTGATTTGATCAGCTGCATGTGGGCCCCTAATCTGCATAGTGCTGCTCTAAGCTCCGGCAGACTAAAACAGGTAAAAAAGGTTGATGGAAATGAACTGTGAACTAAATTCTAATAAGATCTAAGCTTGTATGCTCTAAATTACTGCATATTTGAGATGCTGCACATAACATGATCTAATGCAAATTCTCACACCATCACTGAAAAAGTCGTCACGGAGCAAGTATTCACTCCTTATGGCCAGTGTGGGATACTGTGACAGAACATAGCCACTGAAGACAGTACTGTGACCCGCTGCACCGCCACTCTGAGGCAAGTCGTCCTTTTCCCTCCCTCCTTTGTCTAGGGCAGTTACCATTACAGTAATGTGGTTATAAGTGCTCTGCATTTTCAGTTCACACAGACGTTACATCATTCCTTATCTAAGCAAACTGCCTTTTCCTTTCTGGCCTCTTCTAAACTCTTGCTGCTGCTCTAAGTGTGGTCCTTGGCCCAGCAGTAACGACTTGAACTTGAACTGGAGGCCAGTTGGAAGTGCCCATCGGTTCGCATGCACCTCAAAGGCAAGAAGCACCACTCCCTGAAGGGACTTGCAGGCCTCGGGACAGTGGTTTGCCAGCTTGGCTGCACACTGAGTTGCCTGGGCTGCTTTTAAGCCCTAAGGTTTTCTGGGATCCCACTTCAGGGATTCTGATTTAATCGGTCTACAGGTGGGGTCTGGGTGTCCTTGAGATTGAAGACTTCTGCATGTGATTAATTCCACTGTGTAGGCTTGAAATTCACTGACTTACGTTGCATTGTAGGTGCCCTTGTTCTCAAATTTACCGTTGTGAAAACAAAACAAAAATGAAACAAAACATTTCAGTAGCTTGATACTAAATATCATTAGTATCATTTAATATCATTATAGCATCTTTGTTGCTCCATAAAAGATGTCTAGGAATTCAGGATTTTTTCATTCAGGACATCATTAAGTAAATTACTTTTCTTTTAAGAACAAATGTTTTTAATCTCATGCTTAGCTGACCCTGCTAATTCATTTTTTTTTTTGCTTTAGGCTTTGATATGTTAAGACTTATGCAGTGTCTCAAAGAATGTGAGGGCAGAAATAGAAAAACAGAAAGATATTTTGCTTTTATTCATTATCACAGTAGGATAAAAACTAAATATTACAAGAGAAAATAATTTCTCATAAAATGAGGTAAGTTCTCCAGGTAAAATCAGGAAACCTGGTTAAATTTGAATTTCAGATAAACAATAGGTATTGTTTTTACTCAATAATTTAATATTTTTTAGTGTAGGTATTTAGAATAAGTATATCCCATTAAGCACATGGGGGATATTTTTATTTGCTAAATCTGGCAGCCCTAAGCAATAGGTCATGTAAAACAACAGTAAGTTATATCTATGATAAATAAAAATTAAAACCTATGTGCTTTGCTAGCAGGATGCCTACACAAATTGCCTTTTATGGAATATTTTACAATGTAAAGAATAATAATATAGACTCCATGATTACAGCCCAACAGGAGTTCTCTACGTGGTTTTTGACAAAGATACCTCTTGGAAGTGAGGATTGAAATGAGATAATAATTTTAAAGAATTCCGTGCATTCTGATGACCATTTTATTGATAATTGTTACTAATTTATGTGCAAAAAATTTGAATCCAAATGAAACACCTATGTTTAAAAAAACAAAAAACAAAAAACAAGGAAAAGAAAAAGCAGTACAAAACAACCGAGCTGTTGGAAAATTTAACCAGCAGAGGGTGCAAATGTATCACCGACGAATTTTCACTGACTGCTTTATGTAACTTAGATTTAAAAAAAAATTTCTAGTTCTGATTTTAAATGTTATTTCTTATTTTATTTCTTTTAACTATATTTTATTGATTATGCTATTTCAGTTGTCCTGATTTTTCCACCTTGAAATTCACTGTTTCAGTTGTTGATGGATATGTATTTATTGCCATTTTATTGTTCACAGTTTTGACCTTTTTCTCAAAAAGAAGTCCCTTTACATTTCATATAATAATGATTGGTGATAATGAACTCTTTTAGTTTTTTCTTGTCTGGGAAGCTCTTTATCTGTTTTTTTGGGGCGGAGGAATCTAATCTTGGCTGTAGGCCCCTGATTTTCACGACTTTGAATATTTCTTGCCAATCCCTTCAAGTCTGCAAAGTTTCTTTTGAGAAGTCAGCTGTCAGTCTTATGGGAACTCCCCTGTAGGTAATTAACTTCTGCTGCTTTTAAGATTCTCTCTTTATCTTTAGCCTTTGGCATTTTAATTTTGACATGTCTTGGAGTGGACCTCTTTGTATCCATTTTGTTTGGGACTCTGTGCTTCCAGGACTTGCATGTCTATTTCCTTCACTAAATTAGGGAAGTTTTCTTTCACTACTTTTTCAAATAGATTTCTGCGTTTTGCTCTTTCTCTTCTCCTTCTGGCACCCCCATGATGCAAATGTTGGACCACTTGAAGTCCCAGATGCTACTTATAATATTCTGGTGTTTTTGGATTCTTTTTTCTTGTTGCTCTGATTGGTTGTTTTTTGGTTACTTTTGCTCCAGATCATTGATTTGATTCTCGGCTTCATCCACTCTACTGTTATTTCCCTGTAAATTGTTCTTCATTTCAATTAGTGTACCCTTCATTTCTGATTGGGTCTTTTTTATGCTGCTGAGGTCTTCACAAAGTTCCTTGAGCATCCTTATAAACCAGTGTTTTGAACTCTGGATCTGATAGATTGCTTATCTCCATTTCGTTTAGCTCTTTTTCTGAGTTTTGATCTGTTCTTTCATTTGGACCACGTTCCTTTGTCTCCTTCTTTTGGCAGCCTCCCTGTTTTTATGTCTTAGGTAGAGCTGCTTTGACTACCTGTCTTGGTAGAGGGACCTAATATAGTAGGTGTCCTGTAGAGGCCAGTGGCACAGCCTCCACTATCACCCAAGCTGGGTACTTAAGGTACACCCTTCATGTGGGCTGAGTACACCCTCCTCTTGTAGTTGAGCCTTGATTGCTATTGTCAGGTCAAGGGAGAGATTTACCCAGGTCAGTCAGCTGCAAGAACTGGCTGTGATCACTGACCACCAACTCCCTCCCTCTGTGGAGGATCAGCTGTGCAGAGGCAGGGTGGTGGTGCTCTGTAGCCGACCACTGGGTGCACTGGCTCTGGAGTTTCCTGGGTGGTGTAGGCAAGGTCAGCCCCCACCTGTGTTTTTTGCAGGGCCACCGGTCTGAGCTATAAAGCAATCTGATACAGCTGCTACTCGTGCTGGGCTTGGAGATTCTCAAGTGTAGTGAAGCTGTGACCCTATCCTGGCTGCTCCTAGTGCTGGGCCTGTGGCCCCCTGAGGCCAGCTGTTGCATGTTTGATATGATTTAGGAAGTTGTGAAGCATCTGCCAAGACCAGCCATTCATAAGGAAAAGCAACTTGGGTGGGTCCAGAAGTTGGGTGGGGCAGAGTCTCTGAATATCTCCAAGGCCAGGCAAACGGTCTCAGCCAGGTTGATGGAATCTCAGATACGGCACCAGTTTGCTGGCTTAGTGGCTCTGTGGGGTGAGGGCACAGAAAAGGGGCAATGGCCTCTGCTCCCTTTGATGCCAGACACTTCAGCCTCCCACTAAATGCCACTGGTGCCTTTCAAGCTGCTACCCCAGTGACGGGGCTCAGAGGGAGTGACTCTGAGTAGGTGAGTTCGTGTGTGTGTTCTTTGAGGGGAACTGCTTAGAGAGCTCCAGCAGTTTCTTCCACTGACTCAATCAACGCCGGTTTGCAGCTGGAAGTTGTGGGGACTTATCTTCCTGGCACTGGAATCCTGGGCTGGGGGGCCTGCTGTGGGGCTGGGACTCCTCGTCCCCAAGATATCCTTCCTGAATTTTTATCCACCCCATGTGGGTGTGGGCTGAGCTCATTCCATGTCTGCACTCCTCCCACCAGTGTGGATGGATGTGGTTTCTTTAATTCTGTAGTTGTCAGACTTCCATTGAACTCGATTTCTGATGGTTCTGAGTGATGGTTGTTCTATATTTTAGTTGTAATTTTGATGCAGTTGTGCTAAGAGGCAAGCCATGTTTACTTACGCCGTGTTTGTTTACTTATCTTGACTGGAAGAGCAACTTAGATTTTATTTAAATGTCTATTCTAGTCAACTCGGCCACACAGAGTTGCTAAAACAGATTAGGAACACAAAGCAGCTCTAGTGTACTCTTCAGCACTTGCATTGCCCTAAATGATATATTTCTTTGGCCCAGGATCCTTGGCTAAGAAATATTCCTTAGCTCATGTTGGCAACTGGAAGTACTGTGTTTTGGATTCAGGCTTGAGCGCTGGGGTCCCTGAAAGTGTGTGTGACTGTGTCAGTGATCACAGATGTCATTGAGAAAGGCAGTGGCGAGTGCATGTTTATCAAGTGAAGGGAGGAAAACTGCACTTGGGGCGGGCGGTGGCCATGGCAGGCCTGTCTTGCCTCCTGAATCAGAGAATGAGTGTTACACACCAAAATTGTCCTCAAATGCACACACCTCAAAGGTGTGTGTAAGTCTAGTGAAATTCAGGATAATTTTATTTTCCTGACAAAACTGCCTACATGGAGAGCAAAGGAGCATTTTTTGTGGGCCTTTGTGCTAGGTCTGACCTTTATGTATCTGATTTCATTTCTATCTCTTGACAACCCTGTGAGGCAGGTATTCTTATCATCTGTTTGCAGATGAAAAAGAAAAAAAAACAACCCAGGACTGAGAGAAAAGATGTTTCCATGGACATTATTCTTGTCTACGGGGGAACCCATTTAACATTTGCCTAATGTAGCATTTCCCAAACTTTATTCTGAAAGACATAGGTGCCCTTCAAAGTTTCATAAGTTTTTCATATTAAACAATTTTGAGAAATGTTACAAACGTTGAGCCTCAGAGTTTCACAATGCACAAACAAGTTTCAAAGTTTTAAAGAAACTCTGTGGTGGTGACACATTTAATTTTGTACAACTCAAGTGTCTCAAGAGTAACTGACTTTCAGAAACCCTTTTTTCTCCTCCCTTTTTCATAGGTGACCATCAGAATTGCAAGATACGCACCTTTTGTGGAGCACGATTGGGGAAACATGGTTGTAATTGTGTAAATGTATGGGATCTATTTCGTGGTAGGAATAAAAGGAAGTTTGTTCATCATCATCATCGAAAACATGTATTCAGCCCCTTGGGTTTGTTGGGCATTGGGTTAGGACCCAGGGATGCGGCATAGACCCAAGAGTTTAGATGAGGAGGCAAAGTGCCTTTTGTTTGACTGGGAAGATAGCTTTAATTTCTGTGGCCTTATTTCTCCAACTTTTGCGGTAGGATGGTGATAATGGATAACAGGGGTTCCAATGATTTCTTAATGTGGAATTCTGTTTTGTTCCCCTGGTGAACAATTACCACTTCCTTCCATTAATTTTGTGTGGCTCAGATGTTTTGAGGATGAGAAATTTGAACATTTGATTATGAGTAAATCCTAGAGAGAAGTCATTAAGAATCATACATCTCTGACACACCCTGGGAAACCAGATGTTCTTCTTTTCACACACAAGTGCGCACATGCACACACTCAATTTCAGCTCATCAGTGCATAACCTCTTCATGTCGTTTGTCAGATGAACAAAAGCAAACAAAGGATGTGGATATCTGAGTCTGGGAATTGGTCAAAGGATTTGAAGTTTAAAGGATAAAACTTTCAGGTATTTTTCAGTAACTCCATGGCTAGCAAGGTACCACTAAGCCAGAGAGCTCTAGCCCCTTCTTCTCCAGAGAAGTGGCGTTCACACAATGCTGGTGTCTTTTTGCTAAGAATCTTTTAACACCTTATGAAGCAATGCACCATGCTACGAATTGGGCAAGTAAAGTTAATTCATAATTTCACTGTTAATAAAGGATGGAAATGAAATATTCAGTTGTGATTCAGTATGCAAAGGAAAGTGAAAAATAATCCCAATAAGTCAATCTGGAAATCTATTTTTTCTGAGATATTCCCACGCCTCTACCAAAAAAACAAATTTTCCTCATGAGTCACCTTATTCAAGCCAGCTGCATGGCTCCGCTCTGCGCACCCTGTGAAGGGTCTGCAGACAGGCTCTGGGCGCGCAGCGGTGGTTTTGGGAGTGTCGTGGCTCGTGTCTCCATCTGATGGAGCTCATCTTCTTGGGGAGGATATACAAAAGGTTTTATCTTTGCTTCTACATATCTTAGCAGCCTTCTCGTCCTATTGAATCACCAGGCCTTATTTATTCAGCTCACAAGTAACGGAGCAGTATAGAAGTAATAGGACACTGATCGACATTTATTTTTTTCACATCATGACTATAGACAAGTTATCTGAGACAACTTTTCAGAAGTCCATTTCCTATGGTGGTTGAAACCAGTGAAAGGAAGTCCTTTTTTCACATAATGCAGCCATGATTAAGAATGATTATTTTCTCTTTACATTGATAACCTGATCCTTAATCCTCCTTGTGAGATTTGCTTTACTATCTAAGAAAAAAAGGACATTTCTGAAAATGTGCTTGTACTGTGCTTGTTGGAAGTACAAACTCACTAGGCTTGTGGCAGCATGGACAAACCTGGGGAGGATTATGCTGAGTAAAAATAAACCAGTCAGAGAAAGACAGATACCATATGATTTCACTCGTATGTGGAATCTAACGAGCAAAGTAAATTAACAAACAAAATGGAAACAGACTTACAGATGCAGAGAACAGACTGACAGCTGTTAGAGGGGAAGGGGTGGGGGGCTGGGGGGAAAAAGGTGAAAGAATTAAACAAAAAAAATCCAAAGAAAACAAACTCACATACAGACAGCAGCGTGGTCATTACCAGAGGGAAACGGGGGTGGGGAGAGGTACGAGAAGTAAAGGGGATAAATGGCGATGGAAGGAGACGTGACTCGGGGTGGTGAGCACACAGTACAATGTACACATGATGTGTTATAGAATTGTACCCCTTAAGCCTAAATAATTTTATTAACCAACGTAACCCCAATAAATTCAGTTATACAAAATAAATAAATAAGCAAATGC
>PVKM010039641.1:0-13701 GCA_004027735.1 Carollia perspicillata | reverse complement strand
CCTGACTGCTCTACTGACATGGGTAGCAGGGAGGGAGGGCAGGACCATGATGGTGGGGGTGGGTCTGGGCATTGTGTATCAGTTATGAATAAAGACGGTTCTCTTTGAAAATGCTCTAGTGGCCATTGTCTCCATACTGGGGTCTGTGCTGCAGCTCAGGGAGGGGACCTGAGAGGGAGGAAGGGTGTGGGAGTCATGGGCCCTATGGATTCACAGGTGACCCTTCAGTCCCTCCTTCCAGATCAACAGGGACTCCTTGAGATGGCTCCTGGGAGCACACAGCTCTGTGTCCCCAGCAAGTCCTCCCATCGCTTCTATTCCCAAAGACAGACTGGGTGAGGGGCCTCCCGGAAGCAGTCAGTCAAGTGGTGGAGAGACTCTCAGCTCTTCCAGGGTACAAATACAGATTATCATTAGCCCAGAGGTGTGACTGCACAGAGAATATAATAAATTAATTTCTTACAGACTCATATCGAAGCCCTTTCAGTGAGAGGCAAGTGACAGTTAAGCTGTATCGCAAGCTGTAAAACCATCCCCTCCTCCCCACTGTCTGGAAAAATTGTCTTCCATGAAATCAGTCCCTGGTGTCGAAAAGGCTAGTGACTACTAAGTGTAGCCCACAGAGTAAGACGTAGATATGCAGTGTCCGCGAGACAGAAAAGTAACATATATATAATATGTATATCATATATATCACTTTTTTTCTTTATACATGGTTCCTATTTGATACTTTGTTATTATATATGTATTGGCAGACATGTTCACAGGAGCAACATACAGAAAACATTCCAAATGCCCATCTGCAGGAAAATGAACAAATACATTCTGTTATGGGCCAGTTAACCAACTTATTACTTCCAAATTACTCCTATTGCCCCTCTTTGTAAATGCATCTGGACCCTTTAAATAATGCTTTTCTTGCCAAGGGGCATGATGTCAAACTTTGAGCAGCAGGCATTGAACCAACATTGGAGGGAGCGGTTTTCCCCCCTGGTTCCCACGTGCTCCCTTGACAGGCCCCTGCCCTGCTCTTGGCTTCACCATTGCCCCATCCTGTAGTTCCTGCTGCCGCTATAGCACCTCCCCTGCTAGCACCTTGCAGTTCTAGGTGGCCAGCAAAACCAGCAGAGGGAGCTCCTTCCAAGGCTGCCCTGGGCTGGTTTTGTCACAGAATGCCTCTGGCAAGACACTTCCCTATAAACAGCTTCTCACAGAGGCTGCAGTGAAAGATTCTGGGGAGTTCGGGGGTGTACATTTCAGCAAGTGCTGCTAGACCAGCACCACAGCTGCTGCTCTCATATTCAGTGAGGGCCACGGTGGGCAGGGGCAGACTCTTCATTGGCTGCTCCGTCTCAGACCTAGGGACAGTGGCCGCTTCTTGTTTCTGCTCTTCCATTCTATAGAGTTCCCTTTACCTTCTACTACTCAGCACCTCATTGTTTCATGCTTTTTTGATCGATCATTCTTTGTATTAACATTCCCTATTTATGTTTCTCTGCCTTGACTAGATCTTGCATCATAAATGTCATAATCATGCAAGTGAAAATGCTCTCTGTCAGTGAAATCTGGTGAACTACAGCCACAATGATACATGGAGCAACTTTCAAAGTTAGTGAAAAACTCAAGTCCTAGAATAATGCACATGGTATAACTTTACTTATAAAAAGTTTGAAAACACATAAGACCAAAAACACATAGGGTATCTTGCCATGTGGTATAATTATAAACAGGACGGAGCAACATAAAATTCAAGAATGGGAGTATCTCTGGGAGGAGAAGAAGGCACACTGGTCAACAGTTCTTGGGGAATCAGGATATCGGTAACGTTCCGTTTCTTCATTTGGTTGCAGAGCTTGGGGAGGTTTATACATGCTATTTTATTTATTATTTTTCACTGTACATATTGTCTCACTACTGTGATAAGAGAGTAGCCTTTCAGCCTCAAAGGCCATGCAGGACTTGAGGCCTCCGGTTTGGAGTGACCCTGTGAATTGTCCCCTGGTCTCTTACACACGCTGCCATGCCCTGTGTGTGCGTTGACAGGTGTAAGTTTAGAAGCACTGAATTAGACTCGATTCCCTGATAACCCCACACAAGAGTTTTAACATATTATGCTGTTCTCCTTAATTTTAACACACAGTTCAACTTCAGAATGACCTTCTGTAATTATAGAATAAAAATCATCTACCTCTCTTTCTTGATCCAGGGGGAGAAAGAAAAAAAATACTAAGATGTCCACAACTTTAATTTTTAGCTTGTTGATACACCCCTGATGGTGTTCTGAGTGACAGAACATACCTATTCATTATGGACTCTCTACAGAAGCGCCTCAGGCTACTTCTCTCAGAGTCCCAGCCGCAGCCTGCACCGTGAAGGCTGCAATAGAAATCTGTCTCTTCACTTCTGCCCAGGCCTTGGAAGGATCTGCTTTGTTTTCAATATCAAACAGAGCATCATAAATTCCTGGGAATGACTCCCCTGCGTACTTGTTGTGGTTGCTTGGTGCGTAGATGACATGCCTGTTGATTAAAAAAAAAAGAGTTTGCTATCCATTAGTTGTCCAATGATACCTACAAGTGAAAAATAGGAGCATATAACAAGTCCTGGATCACACAATTCTAATTTTATGATTTTGGTAAGCCACTTCTCAACTCAACTTCCAGTTCAATCATCTCCAAAGACTGGTCTATGGAATATGTATTAATTAGTTACATTTTCACTTTAAACAGATGACTTAACATGGTTCTGAGCAACAAAAATAACAACAGCAGCAAAAGCAGCTCATCATCCGCTACAAACTATGGTTGACAGAATCTACACATAATTTTTATAATCCTTAAACATAAACTCTAAAAATAGTTAATATTAGTACTTCATAGAAGAGGAAATCGAGGCCTGAGAGATTAAGTGATTCAGTGATCAGTCTCAAAGCACATTGCAAATATGTGCTGACTTTTCACTATACCACTTCATCCCCTGTAATGTAGCAAAATTGATTCTTAATGTCCTATCCGTGACCAACCAACCATTTTATTTTCTCTCGTTTTTAAAAAAGAAGTCAGGCAAATATGTAAAATGCCTGGCTTAAAGCACAAAAAATCACTAGAAACAATTCTAATGTTCAGTCTGACTTAAGCAGAAGGAGGCGTTGTATTGAGAGACTTAGGCCGGTCTATGTTACAGCCCTGGCAAGGAAGAACAAGTTCCAAAGTGAACTGGTAGAGAAGAAAGGGGGCACAATCACGCCACCATTAGCAAACCAGTCACCCTGTCTGGAAAATGCCCTTACCCCCAACTCCAATCCTTTGACAATCTCTATATATTGACCCGTGATGGTCAATGATAAATTAATTCTGTGACACTTGCTAAGATCAACCTGGGAACAGAAATGTTATACCTGTCAAAAACAGAAAAAAATTCTAATGTCAACCTTAGGAAAGTGAGTAAATTATTATATTATATATTGTATATATTTATGTATAAATATAGGGGTGGGCAAAAGTAGGTTTACAGTGTATGAAACAGTTTATTATATTAGTTCATTAATTATTATCTTATTTACTTGTATTACAACTGTAAACCTACTTTTGCCCACCCCTGAATATATTCATTATGTCTTATGTATATACATAAACATAAAATGAGAAAAGGGCTAAAATTATCTACATGAAAATATGAAGATGATTTTATAAATGACTGATGGGGTTGAGGATATTTTTATTTTCTCCTTGTGACTTTCTGAATCTTCTAGGTTTCTTACAGTGAACATAGATCACTTTATAAGCAGAAACAAGACACTAAAAGGAAAGATACATAATGATCATATCACATTATATCAAGAAAAAATAGTACATTATATACAAAACTCATTTTAACATTTTCTATTGGCTTACAAGAAGTCAATTATAATATTATTTTTCTACAGTGCAAAAAATAGCAATGATATTAAAATGAGTCATTTTTTCCTCCTTACCTATAGAAAGGCCTGTCTGGTAGCCCTAAAGGATCGATAAATGCTCGCTCCAGAAACATCAGTTGATCATTAATCATTCTCAATAATATTAGGCTAAAAAGGAAATTAATACAGTTATAACCTCATGAAAATGTGTGCACTACTTAGCAAACAAAAAAATTAGAACAAAACTAAACAATGCTAATATATTTTAAATTTCTATAGTTTCAAATTAAGAACAATAACATAGTTACATTTTAAAACTTCTATAAAATACTATTCTGCTGAGGCTTCGGAAACCATAGAAATAGTTATGTGTGCCAATGTGAAAAAAATGAAAGTAATGTTTATTTATATTGAAATAATCATTCATTGATAAACCCAGGTAGTTAAACATAGGCAAAACTTTTTTCATCTTAGATGACTTATTAATCTGTGATTCAATGCATACACACACATTTCTCTCTCTCTCTCTCTCTCTCTCTCTCTCTTCCTGACCTCTCGTGGCTACCACTGAAAATCATTGAACATTCCTTATACAGGGAGATTCAATTTGAAGTAACCCTGGGTGATAATGCTCAGAGGACCAGTTATGTACATGGAATGTTTTCACTCCAGAAACATGCTGGCTTCTCTTGGGAGACTGGAGAATTATAGGTCTTTGGGTTGAATATGATGTGAGCATGAAGGTACCAAGGAGTCAATGATATATCCTTTGGTGAGTCAAGGAATTAATTAAAGAAGCGTCTCCTCCTCAGATTTCAGTTTTAGTTTAGAAATTCAACATCCAGTTCAATTTGCTTTAGCCAGCATTTACTATTGTCACGAATGACATTGCTCTAGAGTTCCAAATTTGGAAACAATAACACAGAGACAGAAACTGTACCTTAGTATCATTTGGAACAAATAAAACAAATGCAGAAATACTCAAGAAGTGAAAGTCATAATCTGACCTACAGATACTTTGCCAGATGGAGAAAATATCATTATTTTAAGGATCTCTTTAAAGTTTATTTTTCATTGTTGACATTTTTGCACAAAAGAAATTTGGAAGGATTATAAAGTATAAAAAGCTCCATATTCATCACAAGATAATACCATTATTATATAAATTGGTTTACTTGTTCTCTATGTTCAATAAAATTATAATCAACTATATTTATAATTTTATAGTCTTTTTTGTTTACTTCACATTTTACTAGAAATATCTTATTGTATTTTCTATATAATCATCAATTGTAATGCTTATAAATGTTTAAACTGGTAGACACCTAATTTTTTAGTAATATTTTCCTCTTAGGTATTAAAATTATTTTTAATTATTGGGTATTATAAATCACATTTTGTCAGAGAAAACTTTTTTCCTTTCAAACTTGAAACTCTTTCCTTAAGAAAAAGATTCAAGAAATAGGAGTTCTGTCCAAGATGGAGGTGTAAGTAGATACACTTTGCCTCCTCACACAACCAAAAGAAGGACAACAACAAATATAAAAACAAAAAATAACCAGAACTGCCAGAAAATATAATTGTATGGAAGACCAATGACCAAGGAGTTAAGGAGGAAACATTCATCCAGACTGGTAGGAGGGATGGAGATTGGCAGCTGGAGGGGCTGGAGAGGACACACAGCAAGGTAGCAGCTGGAGGACTGGGTGGTCCCACATTTGTGTGCAGATAAACTGGGAAGAACAAGTTGGAGAGTGAGACAGATGGTACAACCCAGGTTTCCAATGCAGAAAAAGAAAGCCTCAAAACCTCTGGCTATAAAAATCTGTGGGGGGTGGGGCGGCAGAAGAAACTCCCAGCCTCACAGGAGAGTTCACTGGAGAGATTCACAGGTTCCTAGAACGTACACAAAACCACCCATCCTGGTATCAGCACCAGAAGGGACCAATTTGCTTATGGGTAGCAGGGGAAGGGTCTGAAAACCAGGCTGAGAACTGAGCAAGTGGCATTGTTCCCTCTCTGACACTTCCCTGACATATGGTACCACAATGCAGCAACATGGGTTCCTCTGCACTGGCGAGTACCTAAAGCTCTACAAAGACAAAGAAATATGGTCCAAATGAAAGAACATATCAAAGCTCCAAAAATAGAACTAATTGACGAAGAGATAGCCACCCTATCAGATGCAGAGTTCAAAACACTAGTAATCAGGATGCTCACAGAAATGGGTGAGTATGGTCACAAAATAGAGGAAAAAGTGAAGGCTATACAAAGTGAAATAAAGAGTAAACAGGGAACCATGGTGAAGGGAAGGAAACTGGGACTGATTTGGAGCAAAAGGAAGAAATAAACATTCAACCACAACAGAATGAAGAAGTAAGATTTAAAACAATAACAAGAGGCTTAGGAACCTCCAGGACAACTTTAAAGTTTCCAGCACCTGAATCACGGGGGTGCCAGAGGGAGAAGAGGAAGAACCAGAAATTGAAAACTTATTTGAAAAAAATAATGAAGAACTTCCCCAATCTGGAATAGAAAATAGACTTCCAGGAAGTCCAGGAAATGCAGAGAGTCCCAAAGAACTTAGACCCAAGAACTTAGACACCAAGGCACATCATAATCATGTTAGCCAAGATTAAAGATAAGGAGAGAATCTTAAAAGCAGCAAGAGAAAAGGAGACAGTTACCTACAAAGGAGAACATATAAGACTATCAGCTGATTTCTCCAAAGAAACCTTACAGGCAAGAAGGGGCTGGCAAAAAGTATTCAAAGTCATGAAAGGCAAGGACCTACATCCAAGATTACTCTACCCAGCAAAGCTATCATTTAGAGTGGAAGGGCAGATAAAGCACTTCTCAGGTAAGGTCAAGTTAAAGGAGTTCATTACCACCAAGCCCTTATTATATGAAATGTTAAAGGGACTTATCTAAGAAAAAGAAGATAATTAAAAATACAAACATTAAAATGACAGCATGCTCGCAACTATCCACAACTGAACCTAATAAAAACCTGGAAACAACCTAAGTAAACAACTCGAACAGGAACAGAATCACTGAAAGGGAGATCACCTGGAATCTTATCAGTGGGAAGAAGGAGGGAGAGAATGGGGGAAAAGGTACAGGGAATAAGGAGCACAAATGGTAGGTACAAAATAGACAGGGAGAGGTTAAGAATAGCACAGGAAATGAAGAAGCCAAAGAACTTATATGTACAACCCATGGACATGAACTAAAGGGGAGAATGCTGGTGGGATGGGGGTTCAGGGTGGAGGGGAATAAGAAGGAGAAAAAAATAGGGCACCTGTAATAGCATAATCAATAAAATATACTTTAGGAAAAAAGAGATGATGTGGGAAGAGTAACTCAAAAAAACAAAGAAAGAAAATTGCTCAAGAAACAAAAATATAGCAAAATGTAGGAACTATGTGATGGCTGTTAAAACTTCAGTAATATGTAATTCTATTTTTCGAAAGGTTAAAATAAGTGTCAATGCTTGAGCAGCCTGTAGCAATGGGTGCAACCAAATAGTAACTAGTAATAGTAACTAATTTGATGTGCAAATAGATAAAATTTTCATTTGTATTTTTGAGTTATTAATGAATTTGATCATTTATATATATATTTCTGTATAGGTGGTATCCTCGTTTAGATTTGTTTGTTTTGTCTGTTGCCACTATTTCCAACTTTGTTCTTTTGGATTTTCTTATCAGTTTTCAAAAGAAATTTTAAAAAATGTGTATATGAAGCAGGAGATAGCATAGGAAGAACTCTGAGGCTGCACTGTTATTGCTGGCCAGCGTCTAAAGTCCTGGTTGCCAAGCAATGCCTTTTAGCATTAGGTGAAATAGATAGCAAACCAAGGCAGGGAGGTCGGGTGAGACGTGTCCCACTAATTCAGCAGTCCTGAGCCTGGTTTGATAAGATTGCCAGGCATTCTGAACAATACAAGCAAAGATAGTACAGGAGGAGGGAAGAGTCCTTGAGACAGGGCTTCTGTAAGCTTCTGTAACAAGCTTCCTAAGATTGTCAGGTGTCCGGAATATCCCAAGGCCTAGAAGGTGGAAGGGAAGACCTTGAAATTCTATGTACCATTTCCACTGTCTGGAAAGGAACCCTCACACATACCCATGTTTGGGTAGTAATGTTCCCCCAGGGGAAGCTGGCACCACTATTACCCACAAATCAATATGCAACTCCCTCACCCCCATCCCACCAACTATGTAAGTCCTTGGAATAAAGGACCTGCGGCCTCTTGTCACCCTTGCTCTTGCCATCCCTGCTCTTGCCTTTCTCTCCAATCTTGGCAAGGTCTGCTCTCTTCCATTAGAATGGACCACTAATAAACCCTACTTGCACACTAATAGAGTTGCTGATCTGCAATTCTTTACTGTGTCAGCAAGAAGAACCAGGTTTTTCCTGTTAACATGCATTACTCCCTTTCCAAATTTGGTGGAAAAGAGGCCTCCCAGGCTTTTGCCTTGGAGAGGAATAGAAGTCTTCATGAGGATACTGAGAGTTCTCCTGCCCTCCCCACCCTGCTCCCCCAACCCCATCAATCCTCTGGGTATTAATTAGGAGACAGGCTGTCCTACAGGCACTTCAGAAGAGGTTTCCCACTCTTTTATCTTTGTTATTGATAATTAATTTTCATGTTATTTACCAGTGCAATATTCTCAAATCAGATTGTAGTGTCATTTCCCTGTTGCTTCTAAAGTTGGAACTTCTCTTTCAAGAAATTTCAATTTTTAGTAAAGAATTCCACACCTGTTACCTATGTTTGCATAAAATTTGAAGTGAGACTCTGAACTCACTTATTAATTAGTTGCTATAAAAGTTTGTACAACAATATTTTTGAATATGTTTTTCTTTTCCCATTGATTTTATGTATCCTTCATTACAAATATGTCCTTATTTATCACTAGCTTATTTTTGGACCTTCTGCTCTTATCTTTCTATCTATTCTTACATCAGTCCCCAAGGATTTGACATTTGTATTAGCATATGTTTAATATAAAGTAGATGTTCACCCTCAAAATTCTACTTTTAAAAAAATTCCTTAATATTATCACATTATTTTTCTCCCATCTTAAACATCTGTTCAAATTATGTTTGGTTTTTGTGACGTTTTGCAGAATTAATCTTAAAACAACAACTTTCAGTAACTGTTATTCCAGTTTTTAAATAGAATTGTTCCAGGTGGGAGTGGAAAAAAGAACTCTTTGTGGAGGTAATGGCATTAAGAAGAGGGAGAAAGAACGTGTGTTCGGGGAATAGGAGGGTTTGGTGGAAGCATGATGGACATACTCTGAAAGAACAGGAGACAAATCTGGAGAAGACTTCAGTCACACAGTAGAGGACCTTCAATGTCAAGGTGGGGATTTTGTACTGATGAGCGGGTAGTAAAGGAGGCACCAGCTTTCCCCAGCAGCAGAGCACCAACTCAGAATGTCAGAAGGAGGTCTTTGAGAGATACAGCAGCCCTCTATGCATGAGAGTGGAGGGACAGGAGGAGCGAACAACTTGCAAAGATATTTCAGCAAAGATGTCAATATGCATCTCTTTTTACTTATATCTATTATATACCCAACTTGTATATGTAGAACATACTTGCTTTTATCCAAGTCTTGGAGTCTCTCATTGAACTTAGAAGCAATTTCCGTGAAATTCTTCACTGCAGAAAATAGTGAATCTAAAAGAGAAATCAGGACCTCAATGGCATTGTTCCGTAGCTTCAGCAAGGGAACAACATAGGAAGCTGTTCTCCTTTGTACTTTATAAGGTATTTATGTTTTACATATTATAAGATGAACATGAGTGAAATAAAAAATACATTTGTAGACACAAACAAAATATTTAATAATATGGAATAGCAATAAATAACAAATGAGCCTAAAGTAGGTCACCATATTTTAGGAATTAACAAAAACATACGGATAATGAATTGAGAAAGAAGTGTAGCATACCAAATGACACACTGTATGTTTTCATTGCTTGTGGATGTTTCATTGAAATATTGTAGATCTCGTCAGCATATTTTCTTAAAACTGCAGCATAATCCCGACAGTCAAAAGGGAGCACTATGGAATTGGCTAGTTCAAATACCACCCCTCCTCGAACCTGAGCCACAACATGGTGATACTTAAAAGTTGGATCATAAAACTTTTCCACCAATTCATATGTTTCATAAACACTGTGATACAGTGGGTAGCTCCTGAATTTGTTTATTTCCTATAAAAAAACAACAAAGAAAAGGTAGCTCTTGTAAGATAGCTTATTATATAATACATAGTGCCATATTTACTATTAATATCAGTGCAACTATTTTGGTTAGTAATGAATAAAGGCAAGTATTTAAGTACCTCAATAAGCCATTTACTAAAGGGTTAATATAATATGAAAACCTGCCCCAAGTTTTCACCAACTAAAAAATATGTGTGTGTAACATCAATGATATTATAAAAATTATCTTGGAAAGACCTAATAGTCTTGCCTTTAAGAGTACAGGAGATGTGAAAATGTTTCTGAAACAAAGAAAGAATATGTTGCATTTGAGTAAAAAACTTAAAAAAACAAAATTGGTAGAGGAAATAAGCATTATAGAATATTATAAAGGGTAATGCTGCAAATTATTTAATGATTGAAATTCCACAAATGAATGATTCCCTAACAAGCAGTGTGCTGAGGAGTCAAGAGTCTGAGCAGTGGGAGTTTCAGGAGTGGACCTGAAATCTCACTAAGGAGAGAGAAGGGATGCTAGGACAGTTTAAGAAACCCAGACACACACCAAAGGCAAAAGGCAAAGCCTTTTTCAAACTGTGAATTGCTGATTCATGCCTTTTTTCCATTTTTTAGCTGCATATTTTTTTTTGCTGATACAGAAGAACACTTTATATATGTATGTCAAAAAGACTAAGACCCTGGAATCAGCCTGTCAGAATTTTAATGCAGACTTAGGACTTAATACTAAATAACTTGAGGTGCGTTAATAACCCAAAGATAATTAACCTTTCTTTGCTGCAGTTTTCTTGAAGGTAAAATGTAGATGATATTAAAATCTACCCTCATCACTACCCTATCTAACCTTGTCTAATTTCCTACCCCTATCGCAAATTAAAAATTCCTTTTCTGAAGAGAACAACTAGTCTAAGAGAAAAGACCAATAAATTCTCAGTGTTGGTTTTCTCCCAGTGAAGCAACTGGAACAGACATTCTTGATCACTCTCCTGTGAAGATTTCCATTTGACAAGTGCCACCCTTGCAAATAGGGTTTCAATCAGCTTTTTATGGTCTCACTCCTAAATAACACAAATTGCTAAAAATGACCAGGCATTGGAAGTTAACTTGAAAGATAAAGACCAAGCACACAAACTAAAATAAAATCAATTCACAGTAAGGAGGTAATGAAAGAAATAGATCTTACAGCCAAGATTGCTCTGCCTAACAAAGACATCATTTAGAACTGAAGGGCAGATCAAGAGCTCCCCAGACAAGAGAAAACTAAAGGAGTCATCATCACCAAAACATTATTATATGAAATGCTAAAGGGACTTATTTAAGAAAGAGAAGATCAAAATTATGAATAACAGAAATGGCAAAAATATGTATCTATCAACAATTGAATCTACACAACAAACTAAGCAAACAAAAAGAAAAGAGACAGAATCATGGATACAGAGAGCATTTTGATGGTTGCCAGATGGGAGGACAGTGTGGGCGAATGGGTGAAGAGGTAAGGTGATAAGAAGTACACATAAGTAGTTACAGAATAGCCCTGGGAATGTAAAGTAGAGTATGGGAAATAAAGTAGCCAAAGAACCTATACACATGACTGATGGACATGAACAGTGCAGGGATTGCTTGAGGTAGTGGGGTATGCTGGATGGAGCCAGGCAAAAGGAGAACAATAAAAAATTCAGTAAAAAATGAATGACAGAGTTGAGAAAAATATTACAGAAAGTAGAAAAAGATACAGATAGAGACAAAGAGAAAAGATAAATACGTCAGAAAAGATCTTCAAATGCTAAACTAGTAGTAGTTCAAAAATGAGAAAAAAAAGGAAGATATAATAAAAGACAAGACATTTTCTCCAAATGCAAGACACAGTTTTCTAGACCAAAGGGCCCATAATATACACAGCCTGGTATATGGAAAAAATGGTATAAGCAAGGCACGTGTGTTCACCAAGGACAACAGAATCCAAAAGAGAAGACACTAAAATCTTCCTTTAAAAAAATATAAGAGACAAAGGAACTGAGATCAAATGGTTCCAAAATCTCAACAGCAATCTCTGAAGACTGGAAAACAGTAAAGCCATGCTATCAAAATTTTGAAGGTACTGATTTTCAACCAAAAGTTTTGTGCCCAGCCAAATTATGGAAGAATTATATGTGGAATACATAACATTCTCAGACATACAAGGTCTTTAATTTCCATACACCTTTTTCAAGAAGTTCCTGAAGGATGTGCTCCAGAAAAAAATAGAGAGTTTACAAGCAATAGGAAGACACAAAACCCAGAAAGCAGAAGGTCCAGTACAAAAGGGAAATGAAGGCACTCTTAGATTCCTCAGTGAAGGAAACTTTCACAGGCCAGAGCTCTACCACAGGCAGCAAGAACAACCAGACAACTCAGAGAAGCCGAAGAGTTTGTGATAAATTAGTGATGGATACATGGACCAAAAAAAAACAAAAACAAAAATAAAAAAAAGTGTTCTAATCAACAAATATAGTTCAACCATATACAGAGAAATGTGATAAGGGTTTTAAGTGTTCGGGGGTTGAGAGAAGAAGCAATATAAGAAAACTGAATGACTATCTTCTCTAGTAAGAAGTAAATGAACACATAAAACTGTTTAATTGAAAGAATTTTAATCTGCTGAGCAGAACCAAATGTACGAAAAGATGGAAGTGGGGTAAGGGACCAGTCTTCATTGCACATTCTTCTAGTACCACATGACCCTTTGTGAACTATATACCTATGTTACTTTGATAAAATTAAAAACTATAAAATTGTCATTATCATCAGCAGCAATAAAATATGACTTTATGTCTGTTTATTGTTTATAACACCACTGTCATTATAACTTTCATGTTTAGTGATTGGAGATGCAATCAAATAAAAATTCAAATATTTGCAGGTCTTGATAATACATTAATTTTGAATGACAATGTGTAGAGAAGAGTCAAAGACAATTCCTACATTTCTTGTTTAAATAACTGGGTAAATACAATAGCACTAAATGAAGCAGAAAATAGATTTAAGGGAATATGTGAAGGTTCAAGTCACAAGGCTAAGGGTCCCAGATGCAGGAACTGTCCCCCGTGCCAGCACCATCTCCACCATGGAGACTTCTCCCTTCTGTTTCAATTCTTCTATTCCTCTACTGCTTTAGTCACTGTTCCTGATTCAGAATGATTTGTGTAGCTAAAATTTATTCATACTCTTGAAGTACTTATGGATAGACTTACCGAATTTTTAGTATACCGTGCTCTGCCTGAAGCAATCCCGAGTCTTTGGAAGAACACCTCAAAATCATTACCAGATCCCAACTTGCTAATCCTTTTAGGGATAAAACTCAAGATTATTTGAGTAATTGCTTCATCAAGTACAGATTAAAGATAATTAAACTCCATTCTGACTATTATAAATACAGTTTTTAGATGTATCACCTTAGACAAACAGAAAATAATTGAGAAAAAGATCAGTTCTGATCACAAAATATCTACTGTGTGCATATTTTGGGTACAGAGACTATTGTTCTTTTGTGTTCCTGAACCCAGTTCCAATGAGTGGAGCGGGAGTCT
>PVKM010039640.1:0-13740 GCA_004027735.1 Carollia perspicillata | reverse complement strand
TATCTCACTCCCAAATGACAAGAATAACTTCTGACTTATCTCTTTACCTCCATTATTATTTCTTTACCACCCCAGTCCCAGGCTATTTTCTGAACAGGAGCCACACTTATTTTTCTGAAAACATCCGATCATAGAGTTTTCTGCTCAGATTTTTTTTTAGTTTTAAAGATTTTATTTATTTACTGTTAGAGAGAGGGGAAGGGAGGGAGAAAGAGAAGGAGATAAACTTCGATGAGTGAGAGTAACGTCAAGGCAACCGGGGACCTGGCCTGCAACCCAGGCATGTGCCCTCAATGGGAATCAAACCCATGAACCTTGGGTTTGCAGTCCAGCACTCAATCCACTGAGCAACAGCAGCCAAGGATTTTGGCTCAGATTTTACAATGTATTTCCATCACGTGAAGAGCAAATCCAGAGTCTTCACCAGGATCTACCAGGCGCCAGGTAATCCAGGTCCTGTTTATCTTTTAGGTTTACCACATCCCACTTTTCCTTCACTCTCTCACTTTTGCACTATTTTTCTTGCTATCTATTGAACTCTCCTGGCTCTGGCAGCCTTTGGGGTTCTGATTGGCTATTTCTACTTCCCCAGATATCGACATCTGTCTTTTGTCATTTCTTTCACCTGTGAGTCCTCTCTCTTTGGTGCCCTCCCACCGCACACTCATCAGTCACTCTGTCTTCAACCAGGTTTTATTTTTTCTTCATAGCTCCTACCACAACCTAACCCTATAACATATATTTCTTTCTGAATTTATTTGCTCTCAGTTTTCCTCGTGATTATGGAAAACACATAGGGGTAGAGATTTGGCCTCCTTCATTCATCCTTGTATCCCAAATGTTTTAAAGTGTGCTTGGCACAGAGTAAGTATTTTAAAAAATGATGAATAAAATTACTTAAATATTTTTCCCTAAATTAAGCTTTTATATCTCCTAATCTTGGATAATGCCGAGTGCAACTGGCTTTTCTTTAGATTTGCTAGAAATGCAGGTTGTGCCAACCTGTTAGAAAGTATGCTTATATCTGGGGAAGTATGACAGGACATGGGAGGCTGGAGCTGACCCTGGCCTCAGTCTTCACTTTGAACATCAGTGTACCAGCCATGTCGGGAGGCTTTCCTCCCCTTTACACTGCCACTACTGATTACACTGCCCATATTTTTCTTCCACATCCTTATGTTCTACTTCATGAAATATATTTCTCTTACAGTTTAGTTTTTTTCTCTCCTTTCTTCCTGTTGAATGCTTATTTACATCTCAAAATTCAGTTAAACTTTACCCTTATCGGGACTCATATAATATGTTCTTCCTTGTTTTCAAATATATAGCTCCTTTTTTCAAATGTCCTATGAGATTTTTTGTATTATTATAATTTGTTTATTGAATGTTCTGGACTTGACGGGGTATAAGAAAATAGTAGCTACTTGTTTTACCTACTAACTTCCACATTCTCTTTCTTTCATCATTTTTCTACACCTGGAGATTAGGAAAACTGTTCACAGGGTCTAGTGTTAAAGGTAGTCTTCTCTGACCCACTAAATCTCCTAGGTAGGTACCTGAGAGAAGTAGTTGTACAAATATGTTCATGGCAGTTTTATTCGTAACAGTCAGGTCATGGAAACAACACATTCATCCACAGCACAATGGATTAAAAAAAAAAAGGGTGACACATTTACACAATTAAAGTCTACACAACAGAAAAAATGTAGCACCACTACAACATCCCGGATGACAGCCATAGACCTGATAGTGAGCCAAGGAAGGTTAAACACAAAGGACTTCACACTGTGTAATTCCACTTACGTAAAGTTCAAGAAGAGTTCACCATGTGAGTGAAAGAGGCCAGGAGAGAGTTAGCTACTCAGAAGCTCTGCCGGATGATTACATACATAGAGAGAGACATAAAAAATTATCTCGGCATATACTCAGAATTGTTTACATTATGTGAACAATTTCTTCAAAAGAAAATAATAAAAGCCACTCTAGGCTAGTATAAAAATACATTTCCAACTCCCTATTCCTGCCCCCCAACCCCAGGCTTGACCCAATGTTCTTCAGACTTGAAGAGGGGTAGGAAGAGGCACTTGAAGTTTTCTTCTCTCTTTCTTTTATTTCATCCTCGCCCACTCACTAGCTGAACACTTTAAGGTCAGGCCCAGGACTGAGGAGGACTTGCAGAAAAGGCCAAGTATTTCTTGGTCGGGGCTTGTGTGATAGACATAGCAGTCCTGCCTCTTTATCGTTGGGATGTATAGTGGCTGGGACCTTGGAAACTAAATCAACAAGACACATTCACAAGAGAGGAGAAAACAGGGTTTGTGCCTGCAGAGTGGACACATGCGGGGGAGATGTGGGGATAAGTCCCGGGGGTGTTAAGAGCTTGGGTTTATGTACCTAACTCAGTAGATGATGGGGAAAAGGAGAAAGGTCACTTATAGGAAAACAAATGACTTTTGGGGAAGATAATAGGCTTTCAGGAGAAAAAAGAGGAAATAAAATTTATGATAACGTTTCTCTATATGGGGGCCAATAGTCTTTCCATCTCCCGCAGGGCCATAAAACTCCTCTGGAGGAGTTTGGAGTAGGTTTCATTCATGTGCTCCCTTCTAGCAGTAGGTCTGTCCTAACGAGGAATTTATGGCCGTCCTGTTTCCCAAAGCCACTGATTTGGTCAGGTAATGGGAGCTCTGAGAAAGCTTTACAATTTTTTTTTTCTTTTTTCTTTTGCATCTGTTGAATCTCAAATGTCTTCAGCTTAAAATTACCTTTTAAAACAAAGTGGGATATTTTGAGGTGGCATATTCTGATCTGCTGGTGCCTATTTTTGCGGGATGGCCCACTGTGGAGGTCACCTCCCACTTCACCTTTTCTTAGCAGGAGCAGAGCAGAGTGCCCCTGGTGGACACTCAGAGGCACCTCACCCTGACAAGGCAATTCCTCTGGCGTTAGGGTCTTCAGGGTGACTATACTTCTGCTACCTCCCATGAAATGAACTTCTTCCATATGCAAACTTTTGCCACTCCCTTTGTCTTTCTAAACTCTGGGATTACAGACTGCTCCTAATAATGTGGTTTTCTTTGCTCTGCAATGCAAAACACTTCAGCCAGCTTCTCCCAGTGAGGTTTTCTGGCTGTATCTGGTTGCTAGACCTTAGGCTCCAGGGGTTTCTGCCAGGCTCTGTAAGCTGCTGTTTGGGTGCAGCTTTCACTAGTCTTGAGGTGGTGGGGGAGGTAGTTTGAGGGAAAGGAAAAGAGTGCAATTTTGCTAACAATTCTCATCAAGGAAAACCTCATCAACCTCCTCTCCTCAGTCTTCTGGCCTCCTCTTTATAAATACTCTTGTTTGGGGCTACACAATGGGCTAAGGTTTGCAGAACCAGTTTGGGGACCACCCACCAGGGAAGCCCTTTAGATGGTCTGTCCTCTTCACCTTTCACCAATTGTCCTTATTGTTGAATCCTAGGAAAATAGCACAGACCATTGAAAAAATACACTTAATATTTGTTATAAAATATATTTTGATCTGTTTATTTTAGGCATCACTACTTTCCCCCTATATTATCCACAGATTGAAAACATAAACTAAAGGGTATTTCTTTGCATCCAAAGTGCCTACCTCTTGTCTGACAAGCCTGATACTTAACCAAGATAGCTAGTAAAAAAATGCATGTCAGTTATATTCGTTTAGGACCAACATGCTAGTCCCCTAAATTTATGATACTTTAAACATTCATAAAAGTGAACTCTGAGTACCTTTGACTCTGAAAGGACATGCTACAATTGCTAATAAAACAAAAATCTCAGTGACTTAAACACAAAAGGCTTACATTTCACAGGAGCTACACCTCCACTGTAGATTGGTAAGGGAGTTTTTCACATCACAATGATGACGGGTTCCAGGCTGATGGAAGCTTTATTTCTACAAGATTTTATGATCATACACATAAGAAAAAAGGCAAAAAAGGTGAACCACATAGTGGTTTTTCAAGATTCTGCCCAGAAAACTCATGCTAATTCCCCTCACATTCCACTGCCCAAAGCAAGTTGCTGGGTGAAGACAGGTGCCAACGAGATGGAGAAGTCTAATCCTCTCCAAGAGAAGGGCAATACAGATCTGTGAACAACACTTCAAGTTAGCACACAGTGGTACTTCACGAACCAGAATTAACCACTATCTACATGGACTATATTTGACTCTGGTCCTTCTGTTATAAAAGATGACTGCATTTCATATCTATGGATTGCTATATTCCAGTCACCGCTTCAAACATTTAAATACTGTGTAAAAAGTAATCGTTATAATAGGCCTATGAATTTAGTACTACTATTATCAGAATTTTAAAATGAGAAGATAGAATTCCCAAGCAGTTAGGTAACTTGCCCAAAACCACACAGCTAGAGGGAGAGTGGTTCACACTCCACAAGTCTAGTTGGAGAGACTACAATCTTAAACATTATCTGTCTGTCTGAAACAAACTATATGATTTCTACATATAATTTGACATATATCTGAACACACATATAGATGTACATAAATGTGTGAAGTGTAGGCTCCTTTTACACTTAGAACATTATAAAATGTTCAAATGGTCAATACCTTTCCTAGACCTCTGTCTTCATTTGGACCCACTTGTCTGAGTACTACGGATGTGGTGCATGTACTTCTAATCTTGTTTGGCAGATTTTCATAGCAAAGGTATCCATAAGCACGTATTGTTTTATGTTTCATGTTTACACAAATGGCAACATATTTCCCACTTGCTTCTTTTACTAAATATTATGTTTTTGAGCTATATCCTTAGTTCATACATACAGACCAGTTCATTTCTTTTAAATTCAGTTGATTTATTTTCTAGCCACATGTTATTGTTACTGTATCGTATACTTGATTTCTCAAAGGTAAAAAAATTCATTTTTTTTTATTTTGCTATAAAATTTCTTTCCTCTAAAAAAGTTAGAGTGTATTTACATACACTCTGTGTTTTCATTTTGCTTAAATTGCTGCAAATGCCTGAAGGGTGTGTGTTAAAATCATTCCCTAAGAATGCCTTTTGCTTTATGTATTGCAATGCTGTGCTATGATATGTATAAATGTTTACAAAGACACTAATATCCATAAGAAAGCTTTTCATCCAATTTAATTATTTAGGCATTAAATTCTTTATCATACATTAATATTGATGCTCATTCACTCTTTATTGATGTATATCTGTTCCCATTCCTTCTTCCAGCCTATAAAAGCAGAAGACCAAGTTATAAGAATAATGCTTTATAAGACTATGTAAAACCAAAAGAATTGTATGGATGCGAGTAGCTACGTTTTTCCACTACTAGCAAAGCTACACTGTTATGATGAGAAGTTTGTTACTAAGGAATCAAACAAGGGGAGTTCATTAGGTGACCAGATACCTAAATGGTATTCGGTTAAGAGAGGTAATAATACATCCACCTTTATTTTGAACAACTCCAAAAAAGGGAGGCCCTGTAATATTTATAGCTTGAAGTTCTCTTTCTTTTTTTACCCCTTTGTATTTAATTTTCTCATATCATGCTAAAAATTTGAGTCTTATAAATAACATACTCTAAGTCTCTGACCCAACACAAAATGGATTCTTGTGGGGTGGACTGCAGACGCCCACTCCCTGGGTCTGAGGATGGACCACGGGATTTACCAGGCTGGAGCTCCAGCTTCCACTGGCCGCAGAATATGACAGACCTCAGTGCCTGCTTCAATTGGGCCATGTACATTCTTTTTTTTTAAAAAAAATACAGACTTTTCTTTTGGCTTTTTAAAATAATTATGACTTTGCACTTTTTCCAAGACAGATTGTAACTACACAAAGTCTCTTACTTTGAATGGCACGAGAGCGTTACGTTTCTGGTAATGACACTGTTTCTATCAGATTGTCTGAATCTCTATTTAAACACTTGGGCCCCAGAAAATAAGAGAATGGAAACATTTAGATTATAATAATGTGAGGTCAGATGAAAAATTCATTTTTTGTGATTAGTAAAGAATGAGACTTGGTTGGAGGAGGCATTGTGGCATTGTACTGAAGTTGTCCTCTCTGTGCTGGTTGTTATGAACTGAAGTACCTGCATCACGGCCTTTCTTCTGTATCATCAGGGCTGACAGTGGCTGGCACCCCTCCCCCATTCCAAGCCCACCTACATACCCGCACCCAAACACAGAGCAGAGCACTGCATCCCACAGTAAGGGCACACTGGAAGTGCCCACCCTGGCTGGCATTGTGTGCCAGCACTGGAATGCTATGCTCAGGAGAACTGGAAAGATTAATGTTTACATCTCATGTATTGGCCTTGCCACCGAGCACCTACCTTCTGAACTTGGCAGCATTAGCTTCTACTGGGTGTTATATCTGACTTTGACTTTATCCATGGCGTCTTAACTGTTGGTCGGCTTCCCTCATTCTGATCTCACTTATACTACATTTTCCAGAGTCCCCAGAATTTCTGGCACGTAGCTGGCACTCATCCTCTATTTCTAATGTGGTATAATTAGGTCCTTATGGTTTGGGGGTAGTTGAAAGGATTGTGGGGAGAGTAGTTAAGTGTGCAAGGCCAGTTTTCCCTGCTACACTGAAATACATCACTTCATTGATTTAGATGTTTAATTCCCATATTAACCTTTTCATGAATATTTCTATATAATAGAGGCCTATTGGACTAAGGACAAATAGACCTGTCTATAAGTTGCTGTATGACCTAACAAAAGTGACTTAGTCAATCTTGGCTATATGCTTCTTACTTGAAATACGAGATAAAAAGAGTTGATTTCTAAAGTTCCCCTTGCCTCTCTTATTTCATGACTCTGTGGTTTTTAACAGTGCACTTAACTGAAGCATTTCACCAGGACTGTATTTCTGCAGGTTGATTTCATGTGTTAACCCTCACATTTATATAGAAATTTATTCCTAAATGAAAAGAAAGTGTCATGCCCTCTGAAATTTGAGCAGACTTCAACAATAAAAAGCAACCTATGTGTGCCCACTTTGCTGATCTATCACATGGTAATTGTTCATTTACAGTCTTTTATGCTATAGAAATTTTAAGGACCATTTCTCCTGGATGTTCCTGATGAAAAAATGTTATGCTCCATTACTCAGCACTTAGAACTAATGGCTGTTAGTCTAGATTGTTGTCAGCCAGCTCTCACTTTTATCTCCAGAACACTTGTGATGGCAAAGGGTGCTTTTTGAGATCTTTTGAAAGATCAGGGTCAAGAAATGTCAGGTTCATAAAATCCTTGTTTCCTGACAATTTTCCAACAAAATACTTAGTCGCAATTCCAGCTGATAGGAAGGGAAACGCTTGTTGTGAAGCACTATTTCACTAAAGGAATAGCAAACAAGACTACTGCCCATAAAAGGGGGTAGTACTGTTCTAACAGTCCAGTTTGCTTCTGGCTTTGTGCCACGATAAGTCACACATAATGTTCAGGTGCAGAAAACGTTCTTTTGCATTAGTATACAAGATCAATTACAGGAACTAAATTGATCAAATAATTGTTTCAAACATCTTAATTATCTTACATTTAAAGCAGTTTTTAAAATTGTGGTTTGAGATACCACTGACTATTGGAAAGGACCATCAGTGTTACCTGAACAGCCTCCCGACCAGTCCTTATCCATCAGAGGGTAAGTCCTTCTGACGTAGCATGACCGGTGGCCACCCGGCCCTGGTTGACCATGTCTCATTTCAAAGAAATCTCTATTATCAACCTAGATATTTCCGGGTTTGAACTAGTTGTTTAAAAGTTAGGTTTATTAATTTCCTCTTGGTTCTACCAATTGGTCCTGATTTTTGACTTACACCCTCATCCCCAACCTTATCCCTTTATTTTTCACCCCTATGTCTGCACGGAGAAAGGAAAGGTTTTCCTCTTTCATTCATGCATGAAATCATCTAAGTCAGTATATATATATATATATAAAGTGTGTGTGCATGTGCATGTTTGCATATTTCATACTGGTCTCCATGCCACACACTAGATCAGACTAGCGATCAAAGGAAAAATTGTTGCAGCCTTCGGAGAATTTACTGGCTAGGAGAAACATGGACTAATGAATTGTTCATTTCATTATATGATCAGTGTTTTAAATCTCTGTATGCAAGTTTTGGGAAGTAACTTTGAATCTAATAATCTTTTATGTGTTTGACCCTCTCCATCCCCCCAAATTAATAATTTTGACAATATATTACATTTGTATGGTACTTACAATATTGCATTGTATCTGTAGTACTCAATAAATAATAATTACAAACTTTGTTTATAATAATTGAGAGTGTCATTTCAATAGTAGTTTAATGTGTATTGTTATTTTGACTTTATTTATAAGTCTGAGGAGACTGAGATTCGCCTAAGTGACTCATTCAAAGTCATAGAACAACTGAGTAGAAGAATTAGATATAACACCAGTTCTTGAACTCTTAAGTTTCTGCTGAGTATCAGCCATGGGAAAAAGAGCCTTTACTTTTTCATAAGTAAGAGCCATTCTTTACTTTTGAATCATTCCTATAAAGTGTTACTAAATAGCACAAATGGCAAGCAGCCCCAACAATAAAATGGACATATAGAAAGGACTTGTATACATGAGTCTTTTAAGAAAAGTGGTTTTAACTCATGTCCAAATAACAGTGATATGATGATTAGAAACACTGCATTGAAATTTTAGATCTAAATAATTTTAAATATTTTATAAGAAACAAAGACATTTCATAAAATAGCCCTGAGAAAAGTATTGAGGTCATCTACATTTACTATTCCAGTGGACTTCAAGCTTCACCAACTCAGTTTGTAGTTAAGCATACTACAAATAAACTGCAAAGACAGCTATAAAATAAACCCCTCCAAATCACAAATTTTCAGACTTCCTAACTCTCAGAATATTATCTTGAATGATATCTGATAGATACACATCATCCTAAAACATTGTTAATCAATGCCAGAAGAAGCAGGGGTAAGTCACTTGTCCTTGGGACATTCTATGTGCAGCGCTCTTCAACAAATTTTTCCTGTAGTGCATACATGTGACCAAGAAGATGTTTAAGAAAGATATATGAAGCTATACAAACTGTTTTCCTGCTACGGAAACATTTAAACCACAATATTAAAGACATTTAAGTTTTTCCTTCTCAGACAGAAATTATGAGTTAACAGGCAGAATTCATATTTAATTGTAATGCTGAATCATTATTTCTAGTTAATATCTATTTACAAAATGTATTAAACACGCACATTAAATGAGCACATAAAATGAGCAATGTCTGAGATTTATGGTCTATGTTTTCTACTAGGATTTTTATTGTTTCAAGTCTTTTATTCCATTTTGAATTTACTCTTCTGTGAAGCATACGAAGGTAGTATAGTTTCATTTCTGTGCATGTATTTGTCTAATTTTCCCAACATCATATATTGAATAAACTATTTTTAGCCCATTGTTTGTGCTTGCTTCCTCTGTCAAATATTAATTGACTATAAAGGTGTGGGTTTATTTCTGGGCTCTCTTTTCTCTTCTATTGATCTATGTGTCTGTTTTTATGCCAGTACCATGCTATTTTGATTACTATGGCCTTATAGTATAGTTTTATATTAGGTAGCATGACTCCTCCAACTTTGTTGTTTTTTTCCTCAGCATTGCCGTTACTATCTGGGGCCTTTTGTGGATCCATGTAAATTTTTGAAACATTTGTTTTAGTTCTATGAAATACATCATTTTACCTTGACAAGTATTGCACTGAATCTATAGATTGCTTTGGGTAGTGTGGCTATTTTAATTATGTAAATTCTTCCTTTCCATGAACATGGTATGTGTTTCCATTTATTTGTATCTTCTTTAATTTCTTTCTTCAGTGTCTTATAATTTTCTAAGTACAAGTCTTTTGCATCATTGGTTAGATTTATTCCTAGGTATTTTATTCTTTTTGAAGCAATTGTGAATGGGATTGTTTTCTTAATTTCCCTTTCTGATAGTTTGCTATTGCCATATAAAAATGCAACTGATTTCTGGATATTAATCTTGTATCCTGCTACTTTGCTGAATTCATCAGTTCTAGTAGTTTCTTGGTGGAACCTTAAGGGTTCTTTATGTATGGTAACATGTCTTCTACAAATAAAGTCAGATATACTTCTTCCTTTTCAATGTGGATGCCTTTTATTTTTTATTCATGTCTAATTGCTATGGCTAGGACTTCTAGTAATATGTTGAATAAGAGAGGTGAAAGTGGACATCCTTGTCATCTTCCTGATCTTAAGGGCAACACTTGTGGTTTTTGTCCATTGAGTATGATGCTGGCAGTGAGTTTGTCATATATCACCTTTATTATGTTTAGGTATGTTCCCTCTATTCTTACTGGGCTGAGAAATTTTATTATAAATGGGTGCTAGATTTTTTCAAATGCTTTTTCTGCATCTATTGATACAATCATGTGGTTTTTGTCCTTCACTTTGTTCATGTAGTGAATTACATTTATTGATTTGCAAATGTCATACCAATCTTGCATTCCTGGAATAAATCCCACTTGATCATGGTGTATGATCATTTTTATGTATTGCTGCATTTGGTTTGCTAATATTTTGTTGAGGATTTTAGCATCTATGTTCATCAGGGATATTGCCTGTTAGTGTTTATTTCTATCTATTAGGTAGATCCGCAAAGAGTCAGTTGCAGATCTATGTTGGATGCTGCCTGTGACCTACCCTGAGCAACCTGTTTGGAACTATCAGCAATCCATAGCTTTTGTCTCCCTCTGCTGGGCCTGTTTGTGTGCAGAAAGAACCAGGCTGTACACCAAGACCAGCTTTTACCAGCACGGGGCCCAGCGGAGGGTCTGCTAATACCTCAGAATTCCCAGATAACTGCCTCCACCTGAAGGTTTTCTTTTACTCTTAAACACTGAAATTGCCTCCAGTTGTATTCCTTTGCAGGGTTTAAGGTCAACAGGTAGGGAGGGGGGAGAGGGATTCCTGTGGGTGGGGCTATTCCTTCCACCCAGGATGATGCCACTCTGAGGGGAATGCTCTGTCTGAGAAAGATGGCTTCTGCAGTATGGGAATGACTCAGCACAGGGATCCCTATGGCTGACCCTTCAGCTCTCTCCCCACAGCCACCAACTCCAGATTCTCCTCATGTGTCCCTAGTGTGCTCTGTCCAGGGAAACTGGCCGCAAATGAAATTCTCTGCATTGGCTTTTAAGTCTCTGTGTATCTCTAGCCATCTTTCCCCAGCAGACAGAAACTCAATTGCTTTTCACAAATAGGTATTTGGGTTCCATTCTTGGTTCTGGTGCTATAGGCTGGGGAGCCTAGCTTGGGGTTTAGACTCCACGCTTCTCAGGGGCAACCCCCCAGGCCACTGAAATATCCCTCCAGGATTTCAGCTGCCATCTGCAGGAGGCCAGCTGCCCTCGTGCACCTCTGCACTCCCTACCAGTCGCATTGTGGTGAAGCAGTGTCTTCCTTAAGTCCTCGGTTATACGGCTAGTGTTCAGTTGTTTTCTTAGGATGATTTTTCCATAATTATGTTGTAATTCCAGTTTCACCCTAGAGGGGGTAAGTGTAGCTTCCACCTACTCTGCCGATATCTTGGGTACTAACCACATTATTTTCCATCATGGCTGTAGTAATTTATATTCCCACCAGCACTGAATGAAGGTTTCTTTTTTTCCACAATCTCCCCAACACTTGTTATTACCTGGCTTGTTGATAATAACCATTCTAACAGGCATGAGGTGGTATCTCATTGTAGATTTGATTTGCATATTCCTGATAGCTAGTGAAGTTGACATTTTATCATATATTGGTTGGCCATTTGTATATCTGCTTCAGAGAAGTGTCTATTCTGGTCCTCTGCCCATGTATTAATTGGATTGTTTGGTGTTGAGTTGTATGAATTCTTTATGTATTTTGGATATTAACACATGTCAGAGCTGCTGTTTGCAAATATCTTCTCTCAATATGTTGGTTCCTTTTGTTGTTGTTGTTATTGTTGTGCAGTAGCTTTTTAGTTTGATATAGTCCCATTCATTTATTTTTTGCATTTACTTCCCTTGCCTTTGGGGTCAAATTCATAAAAACTTCTCTCTATAATCAAGGTCCATAAATTTAGTATGTATGATTTCTTCTAGGTAATTTAGTATTCAAATCTTACATTTAAGTCTTTAATCCATTTGGAACCACTGCACTATGTTGTTTTGTTTTTCCATAGCACTTATTACTAACTACATATTTTACATATTTACCCTACTTAGTGTTTTCTCTCACGCTAGAAAATAAGTTTGATTAAGAATGATATTCTGTCTGCTCCATATCTGCCTCCCCCACTCCTGGTACAGTATCTGTTGCATTGTAAGGATTCCATAAATCCATGTTACAGAAGCCAGTGTATGAATATTACCACTGGGTTCAGAGAGAACTTTCTCATTGACCAATATATTAATGTGTGCTAGGACTCTGATTCTACTTAAATTGTTGGTGATAAAATAAACTTATTCATTTATTGTCATTGTGGCATAATCTTAACCAAGTTAAATTCATTGTTTGGTACCTCCTTGTGCTCAACACCATTAATTGACCATCTTGAATACAGGTAGATTTGCTTTCCTTATTGAGGACATTGAAGTTTCTATTGAAATTCTCATGATTTCAGAATGACAAATTTCTTTTTTTGTTCAGTGTGGATAGCCAATCTATGCAGGGAAAAAGACAATTTGAGGGAGTTTATGTGAATCCAGATATTCTGAGAAAATTGTGCAATATACAACTCATCAGAAATGTGAAATACAGTATAGAGAAAAGTAAAAATCTCCTTCATTATGTCTTAAATTTAAAGAATTCATCCTAACATGTAATATTAGGTTTAATGTTCATATACTTAACTTATCAAAGCCCTCAACAACTGTTACCTCATATTGTTTTTGTAACTTGTGTACCACTAAGTGCATACCTGTACTTTGTCATTACACTGACTATGGACCTGTCTCCTCCAGGGGCTCTAGTGCCTTAAAGGTAGGGATTATTCCTTCATTTTGGTGCCATAAAATTAAATGTCTCTATATATATTTTTTTAAGAGTCATAAAATACATACTTTAGATTTAAGACAGATAGATAGATAGATAGATAGATAGATGATAGATAGATAGATAGATAGATAGATAGATAGATAGATAGATAGATGATATATAATACCTACAGAGTCGTTAGTAATTGATTACTTCTTGGACTTAAAATTGGTAGATCAATTCTTTTTTTGCAGTCCTAGAAACCAAAAGAGGCCTACTTTCTTATTCTATTCTGTTTTATACAAATCTGACAGTAAGATGGGCAAATCTATTCAATTAAAAATCATTGATACAGAGGTTGTAAAAGTTATGATCCATTCCAGTTCACCAATCACAAGATCTTACTGAAGATCTGAAAGGTCCTAGAACAATATCGGGTCATTAGAATATGTTTTTGATGTTACACATTTTCTATGCCTTCAAGGAATATACAGCTTTTGATTCTTTGACAAATGGACCACTCTGCCCCAAATCAGAGGCCTAACTGCTAATACAAAAATTTATACCTTTGTGTAGAAATGCTTTTACTTTTTGCTTGGTTTAATATTGCTTCATAGTACTAAAATTCAACTCATTTTGCTAATATACCCAGTGTTAACTCCTTTGCCTTGAGGATTTTATAAAAATACCAGTTTAAATGATTGCCACGTAGAAACACGA
>PVKM010039639.1:0-13731 GCA_004027735.1 Carollia perspicillata | reverse complement strand
CTTGCTGCTGTGTCCCAATTCTAATCATGTTATGATTCTTACCACCCTCCCACCTGCAGACCAGCCTTAAATTTGATTTCAGTCTCAATAAACGCTCTAACTTTGCCCTTCCCTCTCTCAGTCACTACTGCTGTCGGGGTAGATCTCTTACTGAGGGAGGCAATGAACCCAGTTTTGTCTTACTGGCTTACATTTTGGGCAGCCTGTACTTGGCACAACCCAGCCAGCATCAGAGCACTCACAGTTCCCCGAATGCCCCATTCTCCATCACACACACTGTGTCTTTTCACAAATTTGTTTCTACAAGTGCGGATTGCTTCGCAACACCTCATCACCCCTCATCGCCCCCCAACGCCCCCACCGACAAACAAACTTTCTGATTAATTTGATGTTATGTGAACTCTCCTTCGACACTTAGAATTGGAGACAATTATTTCCCACTTGGGGCTACTAAAACACGGAGCATCTATCTCCATTGTTATATGTCCCATGCTATATTATAAATTCAAGTATGCTTTGCATGCTCTACTGGTAGTGTTTGAGCTCCCTGAAACCAAATAATGCTATGTTTCTTTCACCTCAGCACCTCAAGCAATCTGTCTAGTGATGGACACACTATAGCAATTCATTTATTCTTTGTTGAGGAAGTCAACAACACCTTCTTAATATTAGTATTCATAAACTGTTATATGTTAAGATATAAAATAAATCAATAACTCAGCAAGCAGAAATGAAATACAATGTACAACATGGCACTCTATTCCCCATTACAAACATTTTCCCCTTTGGGAGAACAAGAAGCCCTGGAGAATAGAAGCAGGAAAGTGTGTCTGGGGCGTCCAACCTTTTGGCGTCTCTGCACCACACTGGAAGAAGAGTTGTCTTGGGCCACACATCAAATACACTGCGACATGTAATCACACACACACACACACACAAAATCTCATACTGTTCTGAGTAAATTTACGATTTTGTGTTGGGCTGCGTTCACAGCCATCCTGGGTGGCCTGCGGGCCGCAGGTTGGACACCCCTAGAAACCTCACAGTCTTTGGTGAAGTTTCTCACTCTCGCTTTCAATTTGGAGAACTGCTCTCTGCTTATTTGGTAACACGTTGCTACCTCATTAGAAAACCATGTTTTGTTTTACATTAGGTCAGGTGTTTCAGAGGTGACGCTCAGGTGTAGAAAGTACATACTATGGCAAATGGAAGTGGACTCTAAATAGTGCAGGAGTTCGACAACTTTATTCACTACAGTTGGTATATTGCTCTTACATTCCCCTATTCATTGTCATTTTAAGCTCTTATTTCTTCTCGATTCAGTAAAGAAAACTTGTACATAAGTACGATATACAATTTTCTAGGATTGGGAAGAATAAAATTTGAAATCGGAGGACCTATATTTTTAGTACTACATATATGCCTTTCTACATATGATTTCTTAATAACTTAGTCTTACTAACCTGAAATTTAAAACCGAGTTAAAATTCATACTCAATTCACAGAATTATGTAGAAATTTTAACTTGATAATGTAAACAAAAAGTGTTCTAGGGATGATTAAGATTAGGGCAAACACTGGCTGTTAGTACTCCATTCAGAATTTGTTCAAAAGGGGATTATTTTCTCTGGGCTAATTATGTATGTGTTGTGATGATTTCTGCAACAATATCCCGAGACACGGCCCATCTGCAGAAGCTCCACTGGATGGAGTATATGTAATATTCAGCAACTGTGCTCAGTTCCACATCTGCATAGTGATTACTTCAAGGTCCCATTAGTCCTTTTATACACGATCTCAAACACAATTCTCTCTTTTGGAACAAATTCTTACTACAACTGTCAGTTTAATCACAAACAAGAAATCAAATGGCATGTTGGCAAGCAAACGAATTCTCAGTGGATCTGTGAAAACCGGGACTATTTGTTCCATACCTCTCTCTGGTTATCTCAGTCTTTTCAAAGAGCTAACTCGAGAATGCATTCGACTACCCACCTCGGACCAGACACAAGTAGAGGAGCGAAGTTGCAACCAGGACATTTTTTTTTTCAAACTGCAAGCAGTGGGAAAGGAGTGAAATCCAATAGAAATCGGAAAAGGATGGACGGACACAGAGAGAAAGATTCATCTGCAAACAGAGAATGGTATAAGTGAGCTTCATTCTCTTTCAAAATTGTCTAATTCCACCGTGTAGGTGAAGAATAATGGATATGAGGGGAGCGGTAGACTAAAAAGAAGGATAAAAAATCAGAGGTTGTATAAATCAGAGGGTTGTATGGAATTTGGGACGAGGGCAAGAAGACACCTGGTTCAGGTAGGCCTTTTGAACTTCTGGGGCTTTTGGCTATTCTTTCAGGTAAAGGTCATGTTCGTTATTAACAAGCACTCTTCTGCATAGAACTTCCTATGTAGCGTCTGCTGAGTCTTCCGGAACAGTCTGGGGATAACTACATGGATTGTAGGAATGTGAGAAGAAGCCCCTCACAAGGTTTGCCTCAATGCCATCCCAACTGATATACGTTATCTTCCCCTCTGCTCTCACCCTGGCTACCCTCCAGGGGGCTGTAAAGCTGCTCCTGACGCGAGGTACACACACCTTCCCGACATCCCCGTCACTGCAGTTCCTGAGGTTCCTCCCAGAAAAATGTAAGGGATTGATGAGAGCACTGGGCTGGCTCTCTGGATTGCAGCCACCGGAGAAGTCACGACATCTTTGAGATTTGGAACAAGTCAGAAATAAATTTGCTTTTCTGGATTGTTGGACAGAACACAATAATATAGTGTATGAGAACTTTGTCTGTAAGCTGAGGGGTAACCTTTAAAAATTAACAATTTCCCTCACTGAGTTCTCAATAAATTCTAGGCATTCCTGATATAGGCCAGTGTTTATTTACAGAAGGTACACCATGCATACGTATAAAATGTATACAAATGTCATACGCAGACATTTTATTGTAGCTCAGCTTGTAGGCTATAAAGAGACACACTCCTGTTTTTATTCCCTACTCACACACAGTACTTCTGATACCAGATGTGTGGGTTTCCCACATAGCAAGCCAATTCTCTGGCACCAGCTGAGTATCCTATCCATGCTGTAAATTAATTCTAATACTTAAATAAATAAATAAATAAATAAATAAATAAATAAATAAATGATTTAATTAAAATTAAATTAATTAATAAAAATAAAAAACCAATACTATCTACCTGGAGATAACATCACACCCCAAAAGTTAAGGGCTCAGTCCTACAAGATTGCTCCCCTTCCCCTACATCAGCTGCCCATCACAAGTCCCAGGTTATCACTTGTACTTTTTTTAAAATTGTTGTTCAAGTACAGTTTTCCGTCTTTTACTCCCATCCCAGTCCACCCCCGCAGTGCTCCCCACCTCCCTCCCATTTCCACCCCCCTTAGTTTTTGTCCATGTGTCCTTTATACTTGTCCCTGTGACCCCTTCCCCTTTCCCCCTGACATTCCCTCCCCTCTCTCCTCTGGTTACTGTCAGCCTGTATTCTATTTCAATGTCTTTGGTTATATTTTGCTTGCTTGTTTGTTTTGTTGTTTAGGTTCCTGTTAAAGGTGAGATCATATGGTGTTTGTCTTTCACCTCCTCGCTTATTTGACTTAGCATAATGCTTTCCAGTTCCATCCATGCTGTCACATAGGGTAGGAGCTCCTTCTTTCTTTCTGCTGCATAAAATTTCATTTTACACGTAGTTTTTTGATCCATTCATTTACTGATGGGCACCTAGGTTGCTTCCAACACTTGGCTATTGTAAATTGTGGTGCTATGAACGGTGGGGTGCATAGGTTCTTTTGGAATGGTGTTTCAGGATTCTTGGGATATAATCCTAGCAGTGGAATTGCTGGGTCAAAAGGCAGTTCCATTTTTAGTTTTCTGAGAAAAATTCCATACTGTTTTCCATAGTGGTTGTACCAGTCTGCAATCCCACCAACAGTGAACTAGGGAGAGGTTTCTCCACAACCTCTCCAACACTTGTTGTTTGTTGCTTTGTTTATGATGGCCATTCTGACTGGTGTAAAGTGGTATCTCATTGTAGTTTTAATTTGCATCTCTCTGATAGCTAGTGATACTGAGCATCTTTTCATGTGTCTCTGAATCCTCTGTATGTCCTCCTTGGGGAAATGTCTGTCCAAGTCCTTCGCCCACTTTTTAATTGGGTTGCTTATCTTCTTAGAGTGGAATCGTATAAGTTCTTTGTATATTTTGGAGATTAAACCCTTGTCTGAGGTATCATTGGCAAATATGTTTTCCCATACAGTTGGTTCTCTTTTTATTTTAATGCTGTTTTCTTTAGCCTTGCAGAAGCTTTTTATTTTGATGAGATCCCATTTGTTTATTCTTTCCTTTATGTCCCTTGCTCTAGGGGACATATCAGTAAATATGTTGCTGCATGAAATATCTGAGATTTTCCTGCCTATGTTCTCCTCTGGGATTTTAATGGTTATTCTGTCTCCTAGGGTTTATGGTGTGAACTGCTGTGGTAGAATAGCTGTGAGATTCAGTGGTGCAGTCTCCTTCAGGTATCCTGGTGTTCACCACTTCCACCCACTCTTTTTTGTGATCAGTTGGAGGGGAAGGCAAAATGTTTTAAGACAGCAGGAGAGTATTCTATGATATTTACAGTAGCAGCTGGTAAAGAAGAGATAGGAGATCCTTTGGCTATGTATAGTGTTAACCGTGATCTTCAACCCAACTAGCCACTTTTAAGAAAGGATGGGAAGAAGATAAGACTCTTGTTGGGAAGGGAAGGGTTGTGAGTTGGATCTAGAAAGCAGTGAGTTTGTGGGAGGTCAGATTCTGTGGTGAGGTGAGAGTAAAGGGTAGTACATAGGTGTAGCATGTGAGAGTACTGTTAACCTCCCCAATAATAGAGTTCAGGAGACTGTGATGTGGGCTAAGATCTGGGAGGGGTGTTGTGAAGTACTTACAATTGCATGGAACAGCTATTATTTACAATAATATTAGACCAACACTCATATGCCAGAATCTATGTGATCTGAATAACATGAATAGGGGGTATAGGACTTTGAGTAGTGCGCTGATGGAACACGAGTCATGTGAAGGACAGTAAATTAGCAATGCATTGTGGAAGAGAGAATAGGGGAAACCTGTCAAATGATACAATATAACCAGCCAGGCAAAGAAGACTATACAGAAAAAAAAGGAATACAAAGATACTATTAAAATAAAAGATGTAAGAGTAATGAAAAAATAATAATACAAATATGCAGTAACTTATAGTTACAGTAACTGTAGTAACTTACAGTAATTTATAGTAACTTATACAAATATGCAGTAACTTATAGTAACTTACAGTAACTTATAGTGTCTCTGCAATAGAAAGTGAAAATTGTCTCACTGTCTCAGCTGTTGGGTTGCCCCCTCTTTGGGTCCACCTGTGGTCCTTTCACAGTTCCAAGTTTTGGTCTCACTTGTGGGTATTTGAAAAAAAAGGCAGGAGAAGGGAGAAAAAGAGATAAAATTGGAAAGAAAGGAAGAAGGACTAAAACAAGAAAGAAGGAAAGAGAGGAAAAAGAACCTGAAAGATAAAACAATAATAAAAATTAAAAAATAAAAACTTACTTAAAAAAATAACATTAAAAAAAAAACCCAAAACAAAACACATACCTCTTGTTGGTTTCAAACTGGTCAAATCAGTTTTTCTGGTCTTGCTGGCTGCAGAAGGCTGGGGAGTGATTGGTGTGGTGTTTCTCCCTTCCCGATGTGTACTCAGCCAGTCTTGCAATACTGTCCCATGAGCTAGTCTGGCTCCAGTCCCCAATATCTTAGGTGGGAGAATCCAGGTTCTCTTCAGAGTGCTTTTTCCCCGGGGATTATTGCTGTAGGCTGGGGTGCAGGGGCACGCTCAGCTAGGCTGCCTCAGTCCTGCAGGTTTGGGCACGAACTCTTCCCAGTGCTATAGGGGAACGCAGAGCCGTCCACATAACCCCGGGGTCTCTGCACGGCTGGGTGGGGAGTCAGCCAAGCAGCTGTCACAGCAGAATCCCCGAACAGTTTTACTCTTTGAGAAATTCCTCCTACTCAAGCCTGCTGCCCCTTGTAGCCCAATTCTCCAGCCAGACCAGTGACTATCTGGGTCAGTGCCCATCACTGTGGGACTCTCAGCTCTCCCGAGCTGGTGACCACAGACTCTGCTGGTGATCATGGCCCCTGTGTGCTTTGCCTCTTTGTCCTTATTCCCCTCTCCAGCAACCAGGTCTCTCCTGGTGCTGTTCAAACCCTGCTAGGTCGGGGAGCTAGAGAGAAGTTGACACGGCTCTCTCCCAAGGACTCTGTGGCAGGCCCTTGGCTTTCAAGGAATCTGTGGTAGACCTGACACCAGCACCAGGTGCCAGGCTTGGGGCTACAGCCGCCCTGGTCCCCGCACTGGTCCCTGGGACCTTACTGTCCTGAAATTTCCTTCTTACCATCTGGTTTTTCAGTGTCCACTGCAATTTTTTGACTCTTAATTTCAAATACGCTGGGGTACTGTTGGCTGTTTGCTCTGTTTCTCCGTGGATTAGCCGGGTTTTTCTCCCATGTGTAGGGGGAAGTGAAATCCGCTCCCTCCTACTCCGCCGCCATCTTTCGGATCCTATCACTTGTACTTTTGATTGACCAGTTATAAGTTGGGGTTCCCATGGACCCCCTCCTTGGGCTTGAACACTTGCTAGAATAGCTCGCAGAACTCAGGGAAAGACATGAACGAGTTCATTACTTAATAAGGGATATGAACAAGGATACACACTATCAGCCAAATGAAGAGATACACAGGGGGAGATCCAGAAGGGTCCTTAGGGCAGGAACTTCTGTCCCCAGTAAGTTGCGGTGTGCCACCCTCCTGGGACATGCAGACACCAACCCAGAAGCTCCCCAACGCCTGTACCTTTGGGATTTTTATGGAGGCTTTATCACTTAGGCTGGTCAATCATTATCTCAACTTCCGGCCCCTCTCCCTTCTCTGGAGGATGCAGCCTCGGGCTGAAGATTCCAAGTGGCTAATCATGGCTTGTTCTTTCTGGTGAGGGGTCTCGATCTGGGAGCCCACCAAGGGTCACATCGTGAGAACAAAAGATACTCTTATCACCCAGGAAATTCTAAGGGATTGAACAACTCTGTGTCAGAGACCGAAAGGTTAAAAGAAAAGATGACCCTCGTATGCATTACTTTGTAAATTACAAAGACGTTAGGAGCTCTGTGCCAGGAGCTGGGGATGGATTTTACAGATATAGAGAAAGGTAAGATATACTATGTATTCTATTGTTTCACATAGACAAGCAACACACGAGCTCACTGGATGGAGCGTACACTCACAGGGGGCCTACCAGCAAGTTAGGTTTGTTCATGAGGCCCCAGAATCCATTTAATCCAGCAGCACAGGGCAGCCCCTAAGCCACTTGCTACTCATTTCACAAGGGACAATACACGCTCTAAAATTCTCTCTTGAGATCCTTAGGCTTTCCTACCTACCAGCATGTCCTGGGCTACGGAGTCAGCAAAATGCCTACCAGACATTACTTTACCAGTAATTATTTCAATTCCTTTTGAAGCCACCTTTTCCCCCCTTTTAGTCGATGAATTTTCATGTTTTTCTTGGTCTCTGTCCTGCCAAAGTAACTCAATCTATGGCCCGGAACCAGTCTTCTTTCCTGGAAATGCCAGTTGTATTCTTAGTGCCTGTTAATTCTGAGAAAGTTAGTTAAGCCTATTAACCTGTACAAAAACAGATGGCAACAACTAGACCACACCAGAGAGGTGCATCTAGGTACATCCTAGACCAAGTTACCATTGATGATTCTTGTGTTCAGATTGCAAAGTGAGTACTAAATTCAAAATTATATTAGCTGATTTTGACACTAATATCCTGAAGAAAGGATTGATAATGTGGCTAAAAAAGAAAACGTAGCCCTCATAATTATAAATATGTCCCCAAATTGCCTCTTTAATGTGTAGTGTTTGAATGTAAATAATGCATGTACCTTTTTATAAATATCAATTGTTTAAACCTATCTGCAATCAATTTGCAGTTTCAATTACAGTTGACCTTTGAACAATGCACAGATTAGGGGTGCCCCCAGTAACTGAGCGAGGAACTCTATGTTTATCTTTTTTAATCCATGCCAGTATCCCTTACACCATCAGTACTGTCATCACCCTCAGGTAACACATAAACCTGAGACTTTACTACATTGTGTCCCTTGCCTAGGGTTTGGAACTCAGAACAAGGACTAGTTGACTTTAATTAAAACCTCATGGCAAGGAAGCATATCCCTTGGTATCATGCTGGTGGAGTCACACCTCAAACAAATTAGAAAAAGAGGATTTGATATAGGAAGAGAGCAAGCTTGTATAGTTGAGACTTTCTTTTAACTAGGTATATACTTTTACCCTTTTTTATATGAGACACATATATACCATGCCTGTGCTTTCCATGCTAAACTCAGTACAAGAAAAAGTCTTATGGAAAAAGCCAAAGGCATTGTATTTCCTGTTGATAAAATGCAGATTTCCCCACTAAAATTCAATGCCTTCATTTCTAAAGGTTAAATTTAATGGTTCTCACAGCATAATTTTAGCTGGTAAATATACGAAACTGAGAGTCATTCAATAAAAGCATAATTTAGGGGGGAAAAACCTTCTTTACTTTCCACCTTTGTCAAAGTGAGCTCTACTCAAGAAGACCTTATAAGCTAATGAATAAAAGAAAAAAAAAACACATAAAATAACTAATGAAAAAGGAACACAGAGTAAGATTCACTTGTGTAGCACCAACGGTATGTATTAATAGAAAACAACTTCTAAGGGGAAACAACTCATGAATATAGGAAAAAATTTCGGTATTCACAGACATAGCCACAATGTGGGTGTATCTAAATTTAAAAAGCCAGACAATTCAGAGCTACTTACTCGTGAATGTGACTACAGATCAGCATTGATTTCCCGTGGTGGCTGTAAAAGATTCCCGCAGATTGGGTGGCCGGCAACAACAGAAATTTACTCTTTCATAGTCCTGGAGGCCAGAACCAGGATCTTACTCACTCCGGATGTTCTAAGAGAGAATCCATTCCTGTTCCTTCCGCCTGCTGGTGTGAGCTGCTCTTCCTTTATGTATGGCCAGATTACCTTACCTCTAGTGTTTCGTGTAAAAATTGCCATCCACCTCCCTCTTATAAGGATGCACGTGCTTGTGGTAAGGGCCCACCTGGACAATAGTGACTTTTCTCCCCATCTCAAGATTCTTAATCACACCTGCGAAGGTCCCTTATTGGTTGGCTGGGGGTTTTGCCATTTAAGATAACATTCCCAGTTTCCAGGGATTAGGACATGGATATCCTTTTTTTTTTTTTTTTTTAACTTTTGGTGGGGAGGCATTTTTCAACCTACCACAAGTGTCTTCTTGGCAAATCATTGAAGAACAGAATAAATGGAAAGAAAAGTTTGGACCTGCAGTATATTCTGTTGCTTCACCACTCAGAGCCCTTAACCAGGCCAGCAAACCATCCAGCTAACCTGAGGGTTGGGTGCTTACTGCTCGCAGCTGCCCTCTTCTCTGGGTAATTGTCTGCTGATGGAAGATGCCTCACTCCCAGCCTGCGACCAATGACTGAAAAGTACAGGGGTACAAAAGACCAGCACTGCTGCCCCTATAATAGTTAAAAATGTCAGCTTACGTAGATAAGCCTAATTTAGCAAAATGTTTCACATAGAAACACAAAATCTGCATCTAGCAAATGAAAATACTGCAGCCCACCTTTTCTGACTGAATTTTTAAACACAAAACACCAAATGGTCACAATGAAGTATGTAATGGGAATAGCCAAAGTTTTCTTTCTTTGTCTTTGCTATCACTGTGCTATTGTCTATTTCAAATGTACTATTTATTTTATTTTTTTAAAGATTTTATTTATTTTTAGAGGGGAAGGGAAGGAGAGAGGGAGAGAAGTATCAATGTGTGGTTGCCTTTTGTGTGTCCCCTGCTGGGAACTGGCCTGCATCCCAGGCATGTGCCCTGACTGGGAATCGAACCATGATCGTTTGGCTCCCAGTCCCGCGTTTAATCCACTGAGCTATGCCAGCCAGGGCTGTTCAAATGTACTATTTAAATGCAAGACTATTTAGTCCCACAGTGATTTAAATGTCGCCCAAAATGAGTCCAAACAATGCTATCAATTACCAGCTGTTTCTCAAGTACACACGTGTAGCTGAATCTGCATATATAGTTGGGATCCACTATATAAGTGGGAGAATTTTACATTAGTTCCCAGGTGTAATAGAATACCTATTAAATAATAATTAATAAACTGTATAAATGTGAAGCTTTAATATATATTACAAAGACTGAACAGAAACAGAAGCAATTCTCTCAACTTCGAACTCAGATGAACCAAAGATTTTTGGAGTGAGAATGACAAGTTCAGAGAGGCGAGGGACTGCTCTTTAGTTGACCTTGTTACCGCCTTTTCAGTGTGTTCAGATGATGTAGTTGACCTTGTTACCGCCTTTTCAGTGTGTTCAGATGATGTATCCCCTCATTGTCTAACCCAAGATGGAACACCTCCCCACCCTTAGTACTTCCTTAGCTGGATAAATAGGACAGATAGTTTTGCTTTAATTGATGGCTGATGTTGTTCAACGAAAGATGAATTCTAATTAATGTCTAAAGGGTAATACTTAGGAACACACAGCTATAGTGGAATTCCACTCAGTTTTTAAATAATAAAATAAAATGTATTGATGACATTGCTTTTTAACCTTTTTTTTTTACCTGGAGGTCCTAGTCAAAACCAGAGAGAAAGAGAGAGAGACAGAGAGAGATAACAAGAGTCAAAACTAGTGGAAAATATAAAACAAAAGGATTCCAATGATGGCATCATACCCATTTTTAAACACATCTAGAGGATTAACTGTAATAGAATTAGTAATAGAGTCCAGTAAAATGGCCAAAATAAAAAAAACAGATTTTCTATGTACTAGTGAAGCCAGTTAGAATATATAACATATTAAAGTTTCCTTTAATTAAAAAAATGTAAGTAACTATAATACCTTCTAAGAGCTATGAAAATTTAAGTAAATAAAGAAACAAAATTTCCCTGGGTGAATAATTAAAAAGATGTGTGGCCACAATACTTCTTACATTGGCTGAAATCTTATTAGACGTCCCCATGGAATATTATTTGGTATTTGGCAAGATACTTTTACGTTATTTGGAAATATTTAGAGAAACTCTTTTGAAAAAGAAAAGTAAGGAACTTTATCATATATGTATAATATATATCTATTACTTAAGTACAATAATTAAATGAGCGATTTATAGGTGTAACATGGGGTAGATAGATCTGTGAACTAATATAAATAGTTCTGAAACAGACCAGAGAATATGTAAGAATATGATATGATATGAAGTAATATTTATATGATATGTGATATGATACAATAAGCACTACAAATCAACACAAGGGAGGCATAGAGATATTCCAGTAAGTGCTAGAATCCTTGTTTGCCTATAAATTCTGACAAGCAGATAGATATTTATATAATTATATAGTTATATCTCTATATATGCATGCTATAAATTATATAAGAGAGGCTTATCATTAAGGTATTATACATACCTTATTGAGAAGGCAGTGAAGGAAAATATTCATTTATTAAAGCATGTATAAAATAGCCATTTATAGCAACAGCACAGAAACTTCATTTCTTTAATACAAACTTTTCTCTTTTCTTTCCTTTTGATTCAAACTGGCGTCACCCAGCACTCAGACTCACCTGCTTCCTTCTCCTTCGCCATGTCCACTCCCTTCATCATTGAACCCTCAGGACAAGGAGGTCCTGATCAGCATCCAAACACATGAGGAACACAGCCTCAGGACTGTTGACCCAAAGACAGAGTTTTAATCAAATTAGAGATAACATCTAGGCCTCAGTTGAGATTCAGCTCCAGACTCAGGAAAGTGAAAGACCCCACTGACCACACCCACACACACGTGCAAAACCACACAGAACAATGCCGTGGCTGACCTCAGGAACAGATGCACTGATCAACTACTCCAACCCTAGCATCAACCCATCAACAGAGACCATGACCCTGACCATGACCATAACTCCCTTAGTAGCACGACTAAGATTTCCCCCCCTAATTAGCCCATCTCCTGGAAGCCATTGGGCAGCGAGAGTTTTAGAACAGCAGCTCACCTGTGCTTCTGGGTTTGGTGCTATTTCACTAACTAATAAACCTTTACTTGGCTGCAAACAGGTGTTCACATTTGGTTGCGCTTTGACGCACGTAGTTTGGTAAGTTTACAGACTCAAAAGTACTCTTATATAATCTTTCTCCCCAACAACTTTGGAAGGTACAACACACATACAAACACGCACAAAATGTTGATCAAATAAAATACATCACAATAAATCCAGAAATTAAAGAATTAGCTATAAAAATAACTAAAAGGAAATAGAAATGTTTAAATGATGACATCATGGGTAAAGATTTTTAAGAATTAATACGTTCAAGAATTTGCACTTGCTACAGAATAATAAGAAGATTTAAGGACAAAAGTAAAGTAAAGCTGAAAAGATCTTAGAATACGTATCTCTAAAAATATACCACTATAAATCAGTATCTTGAAAACAAAGATGTGCAAAGATGTTAGAAAGTCAGTTCACAGAAAGAAGAATATGAACAGCTATTAACATGAAAAAAAGCATTCCTTTTTATAGAGAAATTAAACTAACATGATACATACAATACAATCTCGTGTTTCATCTGTTGAATTGACACAGGTTGGAAACAATAATGGTCAACAAAGCTGACTGGCCCAGGTAATGCTCACCAATGGGAGTGTAGATTGCTGCAGGTGATGTGGAGGGCAATTCAGCATTATGTACCGTGTCTTCCAAAGGGTTTCTGTACCGTGTACCTTAATGTAGAGATTTCATCTCTAGAAATCTTTGGTAAAAATATAACATGTACAGACAGAGATATATTACACACAGACATATCCAGGTAGGAGGGATCCTCCTTTGTGTGTGTGAGTTTTATTTACAATAGCAAAATTTTGGAAATAGTCCATATGTTCAGAAGGAAAAGATGTATTAAAAAATATGTGACACATCTATGTTATGGGTCACCACGCTGCCATTCAATCATATTGTCAAATGATATTTTTGACATAGGACCACACAGTAAAATGTTACAGAAAAAAGCGCACCAGATTTATCTGTGCATAAAGAAAAAGAACAAAAACATATAGCTATATTTAAAAATATTTGAATGTTTTTATACTTTCTTATAACTCAAGTTTTATAGGTGAGCATATACTTCTAGATTTAGAAAAACAAATATCTTTATACTAAATATAAATGCAAATTTTAATCATATAAAGGAGTTTAAAAACTTAAGACTGAAACAATTTCATGGTTGTTACATTATATCTTTCATCATCAAGCTTCCTAACTGTGCAGTAACAGAAGACAAAAATCCCACCTCACCCCAAAAGCAAGAAAAATAACTAGTAAATAAACACACACACGTGCGCGCGCGCACACACACACACACACACACACACACTTCATTAACATGTGGCTTAAAAATAGATTATGCTCAATTTATATATGAAACCTTTAATAGAAAACTACTGTGATTTAGCGATTTGAACATCTCAGAGATAGCATTTCACATTTGGGGATTATATTACAAATAGAA
>PVKM010039638.1:0-13719 GCA_004027735.1 Carollia perspicillata | reverse complement strand
AATTCTTGTTTCTTTATTCTTTTCTGTTTGGTTGTTTCTTTCTTCTTTCTGGTCCACTCCATTGATTTGAGACCCAGTTTTCTTCTAATTACTGTTGGTTACCATTTTCTTTCATTTCACTTAATGTAGCCTTCATTTTTTCATCTAATTTGCAACCAAAATCAACCAATTCCATAAGCATCCCGATCACCAGTGCTTTGAACTGTGCATCTGATAGGTTGGCTATCTCTTGTTCCCTTAGATGTATTGGCTCTGGGGCTTTGATCTATTCTTCTGTTTGAGCCCTTTGTGTATGTGTGTGGGGGGAGGGTTCTTGTCCTGCCTGTTACATAGGAGGGGCAGAGCCTTAGGTGTTCACCAGGGCAGGGCAACCCAGTTGCTGGGTTGTGATGCTTATGTGGGGGAGGGCTCAGAGAGAGAACAATGGCACTTGCTCCACTCTCGGTCAGATCTCAGTCCCTTCTGCCACTTCCCACAAGCAAATTGGGCCCTTCTGGTGCTGGTTCCCAGGTGGGTGGGTTTGTGTACATTCTAGGACCCTGTGGATCTTTCCAACGAACTCTCCTGTGAGGCTGGGAGTCTCTCCTGGCACCTCAACCCCCACAAGTATTTTCAATCAATCATTTTAGGCTTTATTTCCCAGCGCTGGGGCCCAGGGTTGTGAGGTCTGTCTTGCTGCCCATTTTCACCTGGTTTATCCGTGCACAAATGTGGGACCATGGTCATCCAGCCATTTTGCATGCCTCACTAGGTCTGCTTGTTGCCTCCCCGCGCCTGGGGTCTGCCAACCACCTCCTGTGCACCCAGTCCACCAGCCATCACTTTTTCCTGGCACTACCTGTCTCTGCCAGCCACCTAACTCTCTTACCAGTCTGGATGAATGGTTGTCGGACTACCAGATGTTTCAATTTTTCTGTCAGATCTGGTTGTTTTTTTGTTTCTAAATTTTTGTTGTCCTTAATTTTGGTTGTGGGAGGAGGCACAGTGTGTCTACCTATGCCTCCATCTTGGCTGGAAGTCTGATAGCTCTTTTTAAACTTAAAAATGAAATTACCAGAAGATCCAGCAATTTTATTCTTGTGCATTTATCTTAGAAAAATAGAGATAACATTCACATAAAAACTGGTACCTGAATGTTCATATAAGCTTTATTTGTAATAGCTAAAAACTGGAAATGGCCCAGATATTCTTTGATAAGTGTATGGATAAACCATGGTATATCTCTACCATTAAATATTACTTACTTATAAAAAAAAATGAACTGCAGATGAACACAAAACCGTGATGAATCTCCAGGGAATTATGCTGATAGGGAGAAAAACTAATCATAAAAGGTTTCATACTGTGTGATTTTATTTAAGTGACACTTTCAAAATGAGAGAAGTTCTTCATTTCAAAATGAAGAAGAAACTAGTTTTTAGGTGCAGGAACTGGGTGGCGGGAAGGAGATGGGTGTAGCTATGAGTGTTTAACATTCCTATGGTGATGGATGTTCTGTGTTTGGACTGTATCCATGCATTATCCTGGCTGTGAAACTGAGCTTCACTTTTGCAAGATATTACCATTAGGGGAAACTGGATGAAGGACATGTAGGATCCTTCATTTTTTCTCTCACAATTGCTTGTGAACCTACAATTATCTCAAAATTAAAAATTTAATTAAAAATATCCTAAAATATAGCAATAAGACACTTTCACTGGCCAATTAGTTTCAGATCCTTCTCTCATCACAGTACCTGGGGATCCACTCCATGGTACCAATTCCAGATCCAAGAATCAGTGGCTTCAATTAGAAAATGAAGAGACATTACCCTCAAATATGCAAGGAACCCTTGTGTACTGTTGGCAGGAATGTAAATTGGTAGAACCACTATGGAAAACGGTATGGAGGGTCTTCAAAAAATTAAAAACAGACCTACCAAACAATACAGCAATTTCACTTCTGGTTATATTATTAAAAGAAGATGAAAATAGGATATTTAAGAGATATCTGCACACCCATGTTACTTGCAGCATTATTCACAAGAGCCAAAATGTGAAAGTATAGTATCTTTTAAAGGTTGAACTTATATATATATGTTTCAGCTATGAGAAGAAAATTCTTCCATTTGTGACCATGTGTGGATGGACCTCAAGGACATTAGGCTAAGTGAGATAAGTCACACAGAGAAAGACAAATACCGTATGATCTCACTTATATGTGGAATCTAAAAAACCCAAACATGGAAAAACAATGGTTGTCAGGGGCTGGGAGGTGGTTACCAGGACAAATGTTGTTTAAGGTTACAAACTTGCAGCTAGTAGCAAATAAGCCCTAGAGATCTGATGCACAATATAGTGAATATAGACAGCAATATTATATTATAATTATCAAAGTTGCTAAGAGACCAGAACTTAATTATTTCAACCACTAAAAAGAAATCATAATTATGTGACATAATGGAGGTCATAATTATCACTACAATAACAATCTTATTACAATGTATAAAGGTATAAAATCAACCTGTTGTACACCTTAAATTTTCATAATGTTATATGTCAAATGTATTTCAATTTTTAAAATGCCTGTTAGGAAGTTGGCCCCAGGAAAGCTGCTGACAGCATAGCACTCCTGGACTCAGGACAGGTGGTCTTTTAGGAGATCTGGGATGAAAAGGAGGTTTTGCCCCCTGGTCAGCATTCTTTATGAAGTAGTTACTTAGATTATTCACGAATTAGTGCCCCCACCTCTGTCTGCTAGTTCATTGGGTCTGAGCAGGAAGTTGCCAACACATGTCTCTAGGGAAAAGAAGATAAAATGGTTACAACAGGCACTTGTCAGAACATGCACCTGCTTGACCTGGATGCCCTCTCCTGAGGCGTCTGGGGTTTGCACCAGTCACCAGTGGTATTATTCTACAAAGCCCTGTCCCCTAGGGATATTATCCACTGAGGTGCTAACCTTCTGAAATGTGCCCTGAAAATAGAACAGCAAGGATTCTTGGAAGTTTCCCCCAGGACAGGTGTCCTGAGGGAGGTCTGGAATCTGCCAGAAAGTTAACCTCTAGCCTTGCTCACATATCATACCCATCATGCCCCTTAGCCCCAACCATGCTAAACATTCATTTCTATTTTTTGTATTATTCATTCAACAAACATGGGTTGAGCTTGAAGGGTATGTGTCCATGGAAATCCTACTTAAGAGTTGCATCAAAAACAACTGGGCTCCAGTGCTACCTGTACTGCTTCAGAACTGTCTCCTTAAGTAAGAATTCTCCTTGCTGCATGACAACTTTCTCATCTGTCAAGTGGGGATAATGAGGCCCCCCACATGGCTGAGGGACATTTAGAAGTGATCTATCGGAAACATCTGACTCCATGCCCAGCTCAGTGCTTCCTTCACCAGCTCTGGTTGTTGGTTATTAGTTGTTGTCAGCTTTTGGTCTCAGCCTCTCCACATCCACTCCTGCCTTGTGTACCATCTTCCTTGATCAGCATCTCGGGAGCCCTCCCCTTTTCCCTCCTCCCCCTTGATCCGTGTGTCAGGGAGGGGCTCCATCCTATCTGGAACGTATGAACAGGCTTTTTCGATCACTAGTTGTATGCCAGCCTTTTTGACTGGCACTCTGGCAGAGCCTCACACCTGTCTGCAGCTCCTTAATCAGGAAAGGTGCAATGTAAGAGCTGATGGTGGCCTTCTGTGACTGCCAGTGACAGGACTGTCTGTGATTCAAGTCAAAAACAGGAAGTGGAGCCCAGAGATGGAGAGGAAATCAGAAACCTACCTGAAATTACTTAGACACCTGTTTTGAGCCAGTCCTGAATCCAGATAAATCTCTATTTCATCATATGACCCAATGGGATTCCAGAATCTGCTTAAACAGTCGGGTTGAGGTTGTTATTTGGGAGACAATGATGGACAAGACCGATCACTTGCCTTCATGCCTCTAACACCCCCCACAACAGGGTGATGGCCACAGGAATCAAACCTGCTTACAGTGTGAGCCCCAGGGAAGGGAGGTCAGACTGCTCTGAGCCTGAACCCTGATGGAATAAGAGCTAAATGGTCAGGTGTCACAGACCTTTATGAGAGCATGATAGAGCTCTAAATCTACATGATAGACTCATGCACATTTGTGAATGCACACACACACACACACATACACTGCCACTCACAGTGTCATGCACACACACTGGGACCAAGAATGACTTCATAGACAAGGCAGTGATGGGCAGAGCAATCAACTGGGGGAAGCACCCAGTCAAGAAGGGAGTGCTGGAGAGCTATGAGAGGTGTTTCAGCCCAAAATGTGCAGGCATAGCTGTGGAGTAAAGTGAGCAATAGGAATGATGCCACCTAGGCATTTGGGACCCCAGGCCAGGAAGCCCAGGTCTGGGCTGTCATCTACTCTGAGGCTGCAGCCAGAGTCATGTGGCCAGAAAACAAGGAAAGCACAAGGAGCGTCTAGGCCAATACACTGGGCCATGTCTATGTTATACCCCATGAAGCAAGGGGTCTTCTATTGAGATTGGGTCTATGCCTCTCTCTTCTTAAAAAGAAAGAATACATGGCTTAGCTAAGGGTAGAAACCACCCTGAAATCTATAAGAGCTGCAGTGTTATTCTCAACCCTGCATGCACACAGTTATCAGGATCTTAGGAGAATGAACAAATAAACAAAATGCACACCAGGCCCACCCAAACTTATTGAATCAAAGCATTGGGATGGATCCCAGTCACAATGAGATAAATGACAGGTAAATCATAGATGAAAGATAGATAGATAGTAGGCAAATAGAAGATAGATAGACAGGCTGATAGATAACAGATAAGTAGATGTTGGATTAGATAACTAGATGATAGATAGATAGATGAAAATAAAATAGGCCAACTGATGGTCATTGGTATCAATTTAACATCAACAGGAATTCCCAATTTGGGGTGCTGTGATGAAGGAAAATTTATTCAGTGAAAACGCCTCAATAGTGATACAGCATGGCTGTGAAAATAGCATGGCTGTTAGGTGTTGGGGTAACGCAGCCTTGGGGCAAGGTGGCCTTTGGTTGAGGCCCTTCTGGCTAGACAGTTTTCTGTGTTGCCCAACTGGTCTGCTTCTCTCTACACTGGTGGTTTGATCCATGCTGGTCTGCTCTCTGCTGGTCTGCTCTGCTCCAGTGTTTTAGCTCCAGCCAGGAAAATGTAGTCTTCAGTCTCCAGTGCAAAGGGAAAGAGATTCCCAGAGCCAGTGGGGAGCTGACTTATATAGACAGGAGTCTATGCCCCTGGCCCCTGATTGTTTCTGTCTTTATGTAAATAAAGACTCCAAATCTTTACAGTCTGATTGGTCCAAAAGGCACCGTCCTGGTTGGTCAGAAAAGAGCTGCTCTGATTGGTTGATGAAAGACATGATGGGGATATCGTTGTGCAGCTGGACTGAATGGGGAAAGCCTCAATTCTACTAGTTGAAAAAAGACTCCAATAACTCCTTTCTAAGGGCTGTCTCAGATGTCATGAACACGGTGCAGGCATTTAGTTCAGTGCAGGCTTTTCCCCGAAGTGCAGTTTGCATGAGAAGCCTGTGTGTAGAAATCACAGCTAGGTTCTGTGTTTCTCTTTGTTTTGCTTATTTTGTTTTAAATTTGAGCCCAGTCAGCCACTGGGAGCCCTTCTGAGTTTGTATCTTCTTGCTCAGAGTCCACAGATAGTGTGAGGAGGGAGACCCAGGGAGGTCATCAACAGTGAAACCAGAGAAGGACAGAGACATCAAAATCCACAAAGCAAGCCCCTGACAGGTCAACTTCCTGTCACAGAGCAGGGTTTCCACATTTGCAACCTCCTCCATGGTCCCTGTCCTGAGCCCTGGCACCCAGGGGCAACAGCCGGCACAGACACTTCTGTTCCTGTCCTTGATGGGCCCTAAACCATCTTTCTGAGGGCCCATTGATTTTCAGTCAGAAAGCAATGATGGCAGTGGCTGAGAGGCAGGCCTGGGCAGGGGTGAAAGTGACAATCATGCACTGTGTGTTCTGGCCTCTGTCCTGTTCCAGTCTGTTGGGTGTCGTCAGGAGGTTCCTGGTTGTGATTTTATCCAGTTTCAGGCCTGCTGCAACTACAGCTTGGCTGGATTCTACCCTTAGACTTCCCAGCAAGCTACATTGCTGGGACATGAAGAGGCAAATTCCAAAGTGACCACCCAGCACTCTCCTGGAGGCTGGCAGAGATGCTGGGGGGGGGGGGGGGGGGGGGGCAGTATCTGGTTTATAACTGGAAGGCATGTGGAAAATGCAAATTTTCAGGCTCAGCAGCAGAGCAAGGGCAGGGTTGCCTCCTCTCCCAGAAGTCCCCCAGGATCCAGAGGCAACCTGGTCATATGTAGCCAGACTTGGCAGAGTCAACAGCCAGGGAAACTGAGGCCCCAGAGAGGAGACAGAGAAAAATCAGAGATGATCATCACAGCAACTAGCCTATGAGAATTGATGCAGTGGCCTTAATGTGGTCAGAAGTGGGATAGTGGGAACACGGCATTCCCAATGTCTGGACCACAGCCTTTGTTTTCTCTCTTTGGAAGACATTTACAGGGAAATGCAATTCACAGAACTTTCCTTGGGAAACATGAAGAAAGAATGGTATTACCACTAAACATGAACATTCCTGTATCCCAGGCTCTGTCCTGCTCCTATTATACTGTCCCATGATGCCCTCCAGGGTTGTTATAAGGTGTTTGGCACATAGAAGGTGCTTAATATCTAAGAATTCCATCTCCTTCTTCCCCTATGGTGATGGTTTGCTCAGAAAAACTTCACAACCACTGCCTCAGGGTCACCAGTTTTATGATTATCTCTTAGGAGGGTGTTGCCAGCATAAGGCAGAACAGTGTTGCCAAATCACAGAGTGAGCTCACTGCAGACTTTGCTGTGTGGTAGCTGGGTAACCCCATCAGAAAGTTGATCCCAGTGCAAAGAATGCAACTTCTGTTTTAAGATATGGCTGCACACTCTCTTACACTCCTGAATCAAGAGGTGGGTCTCCTCATTGGGTCTGGGTGGTCTGTGGCTGCTTTAACCAAGGAGAAAGGCCAGTGACACTCCATGGATTCTAAGACTGGGTCACAGAAGAGAGTGCCTCATCACTTTAGTTGCTGGAATACTCATCCATGGAGCCCCAGCCTTCCAGGTAAGAGGTCTTGTTACTCTGAGGCCACCATGCTGGGAGAAAACCCAAGCTAGGAAGATAGCCATGAATGAGCACTCCAGTTGACAGTCCCCACCGGGCTTGGTGGTCTCAAGGCATCCAAGCATGTTGACAGAGCAAAAATGTCCTCTTTAAGTGGACCCCCCACCCCAGCTATTCCAGCTCCTAGCCATCTGAGTCACATAAAACCCTTTAAATCTTCCAAGCTGAAGCACTAGATACTGTAAAATATAGACAAGCTATCTCCACTGTGCTGTTTGAATTTCTAACCCACAGAACCTGTGAGAATCATAAAATTATTATTGTTTTAAATCAAAAAGTTTTGGAGTGTTTTTCTATATGATAATAGATAATCAGAATATAGGATCATTGGGAATTGGGCTCTAGGTTCAGGGCTTAACTCTGACATGAATAGAATATGTGACTCTCTTAGTTTCATTCCCCCAGATACAAGAGAATTTTAGTTGATCATAAAACATAGATGACAAATATAAGATCTCATGCCCCTTCCACAGTCCTTTTCTGGGAAAACATTAGAAATCTATTAAGTACAGCATTGCTCTCCATGCTCATCTTATGTATCCTCAAGGTAGCCCTCTTGGAAAGCACGGAAATCATTTGGACTTGCCATCAGTTGGTGGCCATGACACTCACTTCTAGAGTGTCTGTGGTGACCAAGTGCACTTACTATACTTCCTGAGCCTAGTACACAGGTGCTGTGAAGAGAGGGTCCTTTCTGCATCACTGTTGATCTGGGACATCTCATCTCATGTTCTCCAGTTTTCAGACTGGGATTACTCCCTCAGCTCCCTTGGTTCTCAGGTCTTACACACAAGCTGAATTATACCAAGGCTTTCTTGGGTCTCCAGCTTACAAACGGCAGATGGTGGAATTTCTCAGCCTCCATAGTCACATAAGCCAATTCCTCATAATCTCTCTCCCCCCCCTCTCTTTCCCTTCCTTCCCTGAAATGAATTTTTTAAAAGTTATCAGAGGGGTTCAACAACAGATCTGAGTAGGTAGAATAAAGGATCAGTCAGTGAACTTGAAGATAAGGCAAATGAAACTATTGTGTCTGGGTGAGCTCCAAGATGGCAGTAAAGTAGCTGAAACTTCTGTCCACTTGCTCCGAGCCCCAGACAAGTATTGCAGCTAAACTACAGAGCAATCAACTTGAAAATCCAGTTGAGTGTGTGTGAGAGCATGTGGGTGAGCAAGTGTACAGGCATGTATGAAAGTAGGTATACAAGTGCCTGTCCATCTGTGAGGGCACTTGAGAATGAGTTGCCTGGGCTCTCCTGGTGGAGTGGCTGCTACCACCACCACCACCCAGCCCGGTGATTCTAGCTGTGAAGGTTTGTAGCAGTAGCTGTTTGGGGCATTTACAAAATCCTCCTCAGGAACAATCTGCCAGAATGGCCATACCTCGGCACCCAGCATTGTTTTTGTGCCCTCCATGTTGGGCTGGGTCACACACCCCACCTCTGCCAGGAGCAAGGGTCAGAGGACTGCAGTATTTGCCAAGGAAGGGCTATCACCTCTGCAGCCCTAGGCATTGCTGGAACTGGGAACTAGACAGAATCTGACTGAGGAGGCTGTAGATTAGCCAGGAGCTAGGAGCACCAGGGTGGAGAGAGGAGACCGGGGCAGCACTTGCTGCAGAGGCTGTTGCAGGAGCACAGTGATCAGAAGCCGAAGGCTGAGACTCACTGGGGGGAGTGGTGCAAGAGCTCTGCCACCATCTTATGTTATAGTTCTGCTGCTGGACTCTTCCCTTCCTTCCCCCACCCTGTCAGGATGACATGAGACTTAAAAGAAGACAACTCATATAGGATATACAAGGTCTCTCTGGAAAAAGTCCAGCCATTGTTAATATAATGAGAACAGTTTGTGTGACATCAATGGAACCTGGCAGCCAAGAAGAGTGGACTGGAATGTGCATGTGTGAACAATGATGTCTTCATTGTACTAGTCAGTGGGGCAGTAGATCCATTGAGTAAGCATGTGTACTGTGTTGTTGTCACATTCAAAATGACTGAGTAGAGCAACAAATCTGCATTAAATTTTGTGTTAAGTTTGAACATTCCTCTGCAGAGATTATTCAGATGATTCAGAAGGCCACAACTATGGGAAGCTGGTGATTGGCAGCTTCATCATGACAATGACAATGCACACACTCATGTATCACATCTTGTGCAGAGTTTTTGTCAAAATGTCAAATCAACCAGGTGACTCAGCACCCCTACAGCCCAGATTTGGTGCCCTGTGACTTCTGGCTTTTCCCAAAACTAAGATCATCTTTGAAAGGGAAGAGATTTCAAACCATCAATGAGATTCAGGAAAATGTGATGAGGCAGCTGATGGCAATTGGAAGAACTATGTGAGGTCCCAGGGTGCCTACTTTGAAAGGGACTGAGGTGTCATTATCCTATGTAAAATGTTTCTTGTATCTTATATATTCTTTAATAATGGTCTCTATTTTTCAGATTACATGGCTGGATAGCTTTTGGACAGACCTCCTACTATATTGATTTGGGAAAGACAGAGAGGAGTGTTAGTGTGAGAGAGAAATGCCAATATGTTGTCTCCTGTACATGCCCCAGCTGGAAATGTAACCCACACCTAGAAACCCTCTCAAGGCAGGGGCAAGTGTCATAAGGGATTAGCCCCTTAGTCAACCAGATGGAGGAAAGTTCCCACCAACAAAGGGACCAATAACAATCAGGGCCCAATTACAACAGGAGAGCCACATCACCCACACAAAAGGATACTCCTAGAGCATCCATATCAGGAGATCAAGGAGTCTACACTGTGGGAGCTCTCCGCACTGGGGAGAGACAAAAACCACTGGAGACAAATGCATTATCTTTTTTTTTCCTTAAAGGGGCAAAGCACAGGTTTTGTGATTTCAGCTATCCACCTTGGTCCCAAGTGAAGGGAGGGCAATGTGGACCAAAATCATATGAGGAGAGTCTGGAGTTGGAGCTACTGGGCAGAGACTTGGGGGAGCAGCTGTGGAACTTTTATTGCCCCGATATACCAGGGCTTTATAGCAGCCATCTTTCTTAAGAAGAGCTAGCCCCTACCAGAGGAAAAGAAATTACCTTACCCTTCTTTCTTTCTGCTGCATAGAATTCCATTGTGTAAATGTACCATAGTTTTGGTGTTTTTTTTTTTTTTTTGATCCATTCATTTACTGATGGACACCTAGGTTGCTTCCAGCACTTGGCTATTGTAAATTGTGCTGCTATGAACATTGGGGTGCATAGGTTCTTTTGGATAGGTGTTTCAGGGTTCTTAGGATATAATCCTAGCAGTGGCATTGCTGGGTCAAAAGGCAGTGACCAAAGGTGAGAGGGGAGGCAATTTCAGGGAAAAAGAATGAAGGGTTTGCAGGAACAAGTATAAAGGACACATGGACAATAATAGGGGATGAGGGTGGAAATGGGAGGGAGATGGGGAGGACTGGGAGTTTGGGCTGGGTTGGGGGGGGAGGCATAAAACTGTACTTGAACAACAATTAAATTTTTTTCAAAAAGAAATTACCTTACCCTGTGGGATACCACTATCCCCACGCTCTTGCCGTACTCTCTGAAATTCTGTTCATTCCACATAGCAACTTTTTCTTCTGTTTTTCAGTTTTGCTCTGTCTTAATGTTATGTTATGTTTTTTTTATTTCTTTTCTCCCATCCTGCATCTTAACCTTTGCTGAGGAGACAGAGACACAAACAGAATCAGTGGTCATCAGATACTGGGAAACAGACTGATGCTTCTCTCTCACAGAAGAGCCACAGGAATAACCTACCATCATCTGGCAGACACAAGATCTGAGCTCTTCAAGCCTAGCAGGGATTCCACAGTGCCAAATTCAGGGAAATAATCCCAGACAGACTCAAATTAGTGGCTCAGAGAAGGAGGAACACACCCACTGTCTTTCCTGAAGTCTGAAAGGCATTTGCCATGGGAGATCCAGAAACCACAGCCTCCTGTTTTCACCAGAAGCCCTCTCAGAAATAGTTGAGTCTGTGAGTAGCCTAAGATTAACAGAAAGCCAGCAGGTGAAGACAGGCAGAGGCAGATCCTGTGGTGACTTGAGACATTTTCTGACATACCCCCAGACCCAGTGCTGACCAAAACCAGCTTTGCAGACCAGCTTGGCCCACCTCAGGAACAACCAAGCCCTCACAAATCAGCCAGGAACTGTGGATCATTTGTAGCTTCTAAAAGGCAGCCAACCACCAAGGACCAGATGTAGAAAACACCTGACAGTGGTTTACACCAGACTCAGGAATCAGAGTGGTATCCAAAGGGAAAAACCAGAAGACAAGATCTAAGCTGTGCTGTGACAAATCCACTTGGTACTTTTTTTCATTATTTTCACTACTTTTTTCATTTTCATAGCCTTTTTATTATTTTTATCTACCTTTTCATTTTCTTTTATTTTTGGTGCTCTAATATTTCTTTAACATCTTCTATTTTACTCTTACCTTTCACCACTCCATCGTTCCCTTCTTCTCTCCTCTTTTTTTTTTTTTTTTTTTTTTTTTTTTTTTTTTTTTTTTTTTTTTTTTTTTTTTTTTTTTTTTTTTTTTTTTTTTTTTTTTTTTTTTTTTTGTTAATTTTTCTGTATTCTCTTTCCTTGTTTTCCTCATTCAATTCATTAAGAGTATTCTCTTCCCCCTTCTCCTTTGGACTTTTCCTATTCTTTTTTCTTTCTCCCTTTCTCTACTATTACATTTCTCTTTTTGCTTTTATTATTCTTTGCTCTCATCATCTATATTGCTGCACTAGTTGAGGAAGGAGTTGCTTTTTTTGGTATTATTTTTGTGTTGATTTGCTTTGTTCTGCCAGCACTTGTGCGACAACATACAGCGTGTAGTGGAGATGTAGCTTCTTAGTCAGCCAAACAGAGGGGATTTCCCACTAATGAATAGGCCAATAACAATCAGGATCCAAATACAACAGAAGAGTTCACAAAAACCCACAGAGAGCACAATCCTAGAGCATGCAGCTCAAGAGATCAAGGAGTCTGCACCACTGGGTCCCATAGGACTCCTAACACATAAGGTGACTCCACAAGACAAGGAGTCCAAGCAAATCAATCTAATACATAGTAACAAACACAAAGACAACTAAAATGGGAGACAGAGAAACAACCTCCAAAAGAAAAAAAAGGAGGAATCTCCAGAAAAAGAGCTAGATGAGATGGAAGCAAGTCATTTATAAAACATAGAGTTCAAAATACTGGTTAAACACATGCTCAAGGAAGTTAGCGAGAACTAAATGGAATTTAGTGAACTACATAATTATGGAAAAGGACATACAGAACTTCACTAAGAACCAGTTAAAAATGAGGAAACAGTATATGAAATGAAGAACACACTAGAAGGAATTAAAATCAGGCTAGATGAAGCAGAGGGTTGAATCAGTGAGTTGGAAGACAAGGTAAAAAAAACAACACCCAATTAGAGCAAGAAAAAAAAAAGACTCAGAAAGCGTAAGGATAGTTTAAGGGTACTTTGGGACAACAAAAAAACATAATAATGTTCACATCATAGGCATTCCATAAGGAAAAGAATAGAAGCAAGGGATAGAAAACCTGTTTGAAAAAATAATGACAGAAAATTTTGCTAACATGTGAGAAGAGAAGTCACACAAGTCCAGAAAAGACAGAGGGTCCCAAACAAGATGAACCCCAAAAGGCCCACTCCAAGACACATTACAATCTAAATGGCAAAATTTAAATACAAAGAAAGAAGGACTTCTGGCCAAGATGGAGGCATAGGTGGAAATACTCTACCTCCTCATACAACCAAGATTAAGGACAACAAATATTTACAAAAAATAACACAACCAGAACACAGAAAATTGAACTACATAAGTCTGACAACTATTCAACCAGACTGGTAAGAGGGGCGGAGTTGGCACCCAGTGGAAAGGGAACACAGTAGGAAAATGCAGAGGCTGCCAGATCCAGGAGTCCTGGGGAGCCTAGGTGGTGCAGAGCTTGCAGACCCCAGACATGGGGAGGAGATGAGCAGAGCACGTAGGGCATGCAGGGCGGTTGGCTGACCATGGACACACATTTGTGTGCAGACAAACTAGGGAAGAGTGGGCGGTGAGATGGACCACACAGCCCAGGGCCCCAATGACGGGAAATAAAGCCTAAAAACACTGATTGAAAAGGTGCCAGGAGAGGCTCCCAACCTCACAGGAGAGGTCCTTGGGGAGACCTGCAGTGTCCTGGAGTGTGCATAGGCCCGCCTAGCTGGAAACCAGTGCTAGGGGAGCCCAGTTTGTGCGTGGGAGGCAGCAGAGGGGATGCAAATCTGAGAGAGCGCAGAACAGGAGCCATTGTTCCCTCTCTGACCCCGCCCCCACAGACAATGTCACAACCCAGCAACTGGGTTGCCCCACCCTAGTGAACACCTAAGGCTCTGCTGCCCATACATAACAGGCACCACCTGACCAAATATGACTCAAACAGAAGAACAGCTCAGAGCCCCAGAGCCAATACTTTTAAGCAAGCAAGAGATAGCTGACCTATCC
>PVKM010039637.1:0-13695 GCA_004027735.1 Carollia perspicillata | reverse complement strand
CTCTCTCTCTAAAATCAAATAACATATCCTCTGTGAGGATTTTTAAAAATCCATATTCACCCCTTCTCTATGACTTCTTATTTTATTGGCTTTGACTATTTCTCCTCTAGCCTTTGCTTTTGGAACTGTAACTTCTCTGTGGGGCTTGACTTAGGAGTGTCTAGAGGTCAGTCTGCTAGGAATTTCTCTGTTTCATGCTTTAGGGAGATTCATGGAATGTATTTGTAAGATCGTTCTCCACACGCTGTGTATACTCTACCTGCAAGCACCACTCCAGTTACAGGGAAGATCCTTATGAGGAGGAAAAGGTTCAGACCAAGGGCTGTTGACAGTGTTCTCATATCACCCTTTATTGGGGTCCACTCTCCTGCAGTACCATTTTTTTTCAATGATTTCTCTAAAGTTCAGCTTTCATTTTCAGGTCTTTATACATAATTTTCCTTAATCCTCTTTATAGTGATTTTTAAAATACATTTTTTACTTTTGCTTTTATATCTCCTAATTCTTGCTCTTAATCCTTAATCTCCTATATTTATGTGAGTTTTATCTAAAATTTTATTTCAGGGATTTTTATCCTTTATCTCTTTCGCTTTTAGATATTTAGTCTTTAATCTCATTGACCTCTAGCCTTTTATGCTTTATTTGAAATGCCATTTATTTCTATTATTATTTTTGACTATTAATCTTTTGTCTTTGTTGAGTTTTTCATTCTCCTATTTTAAACTGTATTTTATTCCTTTTTATTTTTTCTCTCTTATTTGCCAAATTTTAATATTACTTGTTCTAATCTCCCATTCTTCCTTAATTATTAAGAATTGATCCTATGTTTTTCCATAGTGACTGTTTTTATCATGACTGACAGAGTTTGATCATAGAGGTATGAGACACGGAGAAGACCTGTATTAGAACTGGGGATATTGGCAGCTTTTCTCTCTGCCCACCCTATCTTCACAGATCCCCTCTTAATAATATCATTTGCCTATCTTTCTCCTGGACTGTTCATCTTTTTTCTTATGATTTCATAAGAGCATTGAACATTCATTTATTATACATTTCTGGTAGTGGAGGTTTTTTCCTCTGGGACCTGAATTTTAGGATTAACAATGGTCTTACAGGATCCCACCTAGAATCAAGAGGAACAAAAAGATTGATTTCCTAGAAAACATTCTCTTATTAATATATATTTTTTGCTTCAATTATTCCATCTTTAATGTGGAATTTATTATTTATAAAAATGTGGACAAAAAGTTTTTTTTAATTTAATATGATCTCCTGGATACAATATTATAAGAGAAGTAAACAATTCTAGATTATCTCTTTCTCCCTTGCTTGCTTGTTTTTTAAAAATCTTTGTTCTCATTCTGTTATCTATAAAAATGAATATGAAAATGGCAACTGTATAAGCTTTCAATGAGAATTAAATAGGAAAAATGTATGTAATAATAAATAGCATCAGGCACAAACAATAGTTGAGAAACTATAATAGTTTCTCAATTGAAATTTTCCTTTCTTTTCTTCTTGGCCAATTAAAAATCCATATGCAATTTTTCAAAGAAAATGTTCAAGAATTGGTCATGACTTCTGATTCTTCATCTAGATAGAGGATAACAAAGGGTAGAAAGAATGGAGATTCAGAGACTGTTTTGAAAATTATTTTGGAGGAAGCAGTGCCGTACGTCACACACACACACAAATGCAAGATAGAGGTGCTTCTTTCAGCACCACGACCACTGTGCGGGGCTGAGGGGGCGAGGCCGCAGTGGCTTTGATAGTTTAATATTAACAAAGGTGTGCAGAGTGGCCTGGTTCATGACTCTCACCCAAATCAACACTGGGAGCCAACCGCACATTTCTTTTGTTTACAAAGAACACAATACATTAGTCAAGCTGTAAAGTAATAAGTATTTTATTTTTTGAAAAGACATCCTATATTCCGCAAAAATTACAGATTATTACCTTATTACACAATTCATCTAAAATATGTTTCTCTCTTGATTGCAAGTTTGGGCTTTGGAGCCCAGGATTCTAATCAAGGAGCAAATAAAAGCTGTTTTACTCATTATCACCTAAATGAAAATTCTTTTAGGTCTAATTGAAGGAAGCTCAGTGCTTTTAGCCACTTTTTCCCCTGCCTTTGAGTCCATGCACAGATACCAGTTTTGGGCTCAGTTGATTAGCTTAAAATAAATCCTTTGTTTTTGATACAGGCAGACAATGTGACTGCAAGTGTCAGGGTTGATTGTTATTTTGATTAATCGTATAGCAGTTTTCATTACAGGAGTGTGTTCTGTTCATTGTTCCTTTTAATTCAAAGCTTTGCTTAGTTCAGAAACTCCTTTTGCTTGAGATAGAGCCATACCTCTCTTCTGTTGAAAGTAGAAAGACAAACATTCTTTGATATGCAGATGTAATGATTTTATCATTATGAACCAGCTGTGCTCCTAATAGGTAACCAACCAGGCTCTGCAATTACTGCTAAGGAAAAGAAGGGATTCCGATCAAATATTTTAATACCAAAGATACAGTTTTGGGAAGATGAGATTTTCCCCTAATATTTAACTGTGTTCTAGTGAACACTTCTATATGGCAAATTTTAACTCTTCAGTTGTGTTATATTTTGCACCTGCTTTATTTAGGAAGATATGTCAGAATGCACAATTTAAATATTGTCTGGCTTTTCTGACAGTTATATTTTTAATTGCACAGGTGGGTATCTGACACATTAACTATTTTTCAAGCTAACACTATTTGGGCTATAATCTGTCATGTAGAATTGGGGGACATAACTTCCTTTTCTTGTGTATACTAAAGAAACAATACAGGGGGTATTGGTCATTGATGGGTATTTGAGGGGCTGCTTGGTCATTGTAAAGATTCTTAGCACAGAAGATGAGTGATGTGCTTGCCAGCCTCCACATTTTTCATAAGAGAAAATTAGCCCCAGTCCATTTTGGTTGGTTGCTAAAATACATACTTTCACATTTAATTAGAGAAACTGCAGTCCAGGTCTTGCCAGCAGCCACTGGGCCATTATTGCCTTGTCAAGCCTTGTCCCCATATTCTGAAAGTAGCAGCCTTTTTCCCGAGAAAATCACTGACCCACGCCCCCTCCAAAATTTACGTGTTGACACCCTAACCTCCACTGTGGTTGTATTTGGAGATGAAGCTTCTAAGGAAGCAACTGAGGTTACATGAGGCCAGGGCGTGGGATCTTTATGATTCGGTACTTGCCAGTGGTTGGGATTTAGGCTTAAGAAGCGAAGCTGGTCTGAGAGAATGAAGTAAATTGTCTAAGAATCGGAGGCGAGAGAGGAAGTGGGTGCAGTTGTGGTCAAGGCTTTGGTTCCAATTGTTTCTGAGGCCCAGGTGCACCTCTCTTCTGATGCCTCCATGGCGAAGCTAGATAATTAGATCCTGTCACTTTGAATTCTAAGTCCTGCCTTCTACAGGAGCACGATTTTCAAGCTTAATTCAAGACTCACACGTTTGGTAGAACAAGCAAACTACCTGATGGATAAGCAGTCCATTCATTTTCCCATAAAACTACTTTCACAAAATTGTGCTTCAGCATGGAATCAGCTGCCCGTGTTGATGCATGGTGGCGGAAGAAACCCTCTAACACTGTTGTAATCATCTTAAGAATCTTAGGGAAGTTGTACGTGACATGGTGTCCTCTTTCTAAAGATGAACGAGACTAATATATTTCTAGTTGAAGGCCTTAGGACAGTTTTGGGGGGATAACATCATGCTCTAGTGAAAGGAGCCTAGAACTGGATTGAAATCTTGAGAGTTCAAGTCAGGCTCTGGTATTTAGAAAAGCTGTGAATACTTGTGAAAAGTAAAGACATCCGTAAAGTATGCAATGATAATGTGTGTGCCGTGTACCTGGCATTATTGTTGTAAGCCAATGTATGTGCAAAGTGCCTTGTAAATTAGGAACCATGATTCATAAATCATAAATGTGATTCAACAGTTCCATTCTCACTTTTGACAGGAATTTCAAGGCAACTTGGTTAACTTTTGGTCATGCTGCTCTAGAGCTCCAGACATGGCTGTCTGGAGAAATCTGGATCTTGATAAAAGCAGCAGGTTGTGGGTAAAAAGACATGAGCATTTGAAAGATGGGTCAGCAATCTTATTGTCTCAGGATGATGGGGATCTTGTATTTGACATCTAGCTCTAACCCCGGGATTCTGGGTTCTTTGTGCAGGTAAAACTAAGGTCAGTCAAGGATTTGACTGTTTATAGCAGAATCATTTGATTTGGCTCATCCAAGAGTTTATTTAGTTATTAGCATGTTATCTGCTTCTATTTAAAATCTATTTTGACTTGAACTTTGTACTCCCCCTTCAGGGCTGTGTGTATGTATATGAGAGAGACAGAGACAGAGAGACAGAGACAGAGACAAACAGAGACAGAGAAGAGATTGTAATTATTTTCCTTCTGATAAATGTTCGATGAAAAATTATAGAATATAGAAAAAATATTCACACAAAATAAAATTTACCACATTTTCCCCTATGCAGAAACACTTACTGTTACTTGTGAATTTCTTTTCTGTGCATAATATATTTATATAATTGAACTTATGCTTACATATAATTTTGCATCCTGGCTGTTTAAAATAACATTATACCTTAATAATTTCCCAAAGTCATTAGAATTCTTAGTAAATATAACTAATAAGTGTGTAATAAGCCATTATCGAGATGTGTTTTTATAGTTCATTATTATCCCATTTTTAGATATTTAGGTGAAGTCAGAATATTTGCTCTTATAATAATGCTATGATTAGTATTTTCGTTCTTAAAAGTCAGTACTCTTAAAAATAACTTTCCATTTACTTGTGGCACGTCTTTTATCATGTTTGGAGACTCTCCTGCTAACAAACCAGGTGATTCTGCAGATTATGCATAAATCCATTGTTTCTAAGTCCAAAGAGACCAGCAAGAACTAGTGCCATCTGTTGGTGGTAGGCAAAGACAAGGGACATTGCGCTGGCTGGTGATGTTTTAAAAATCTCTGTTTAGATCTCTAAGATAAGCAGGTGAACTTTTGTGCTAAATTCTCAGATATTGTGGTTATTTATAAGCTATTTATTTATAAGCTATTTGATAGAGCTATTCATTTATTAAAATTTATCTTATTGTTATTCAAATAACATATTCTAATTATATAGATAACAGCCTCATTGCAAAAATATGAAAAACAGGAAATTCTAAAGAATAAAGTTAACGTTAAAATGATCTGTAATTGTATCATACTTAACCTTGTATTGTCATTTTAGTTCAAGGTGTGTGTTTGTGTCGGCTTGTGCTTCCCCCACACAGACTCACACTGCATATGCATGTTGTTCATGGAAGTCATTCAGCAGTGAGTCCTGGTGGTGTCTGTTTCACATCTGGGTGTACGAGATACTCTGTTGTTTTCTGGGGGCCATCTCCTGCACTGTGTCCTCTTGCTTTGCCCAGGTGTACAATCAGGTAGCAGTAATAATGAAGCAGTTAGTACATGAAGTATATTGTGTGGTCCATGGAAGAGGCAGATATGAGGTTAAACTCCACCTTGTGTCTACTAATTCGATGACCTTGGGCAAAGGAACCTTCTTTCTAGACCTATAAAAGAGTATCAGTAATAGCACCTACTTTACAAAGCTGGCATGGGGATCAAATGGTACCGGATATAAAAAGCAACATGTGACCTACTAAGTACTGTATTGGCTAAGAAGCAAGACTGTTTTTAAGTGGAAAATTGGGGGAGGAGCACCTGAAAACAAATATCAGTACATTCAGCTACAAAGCCTCAAATCCAATACTCTGTTCCATTAGGGAACCACGTCTGAGTGTTGCAGTACTTAGCTCATCTCTTAGATCTTGCCCACTCTCAGCTGGCTTAGTCTCGTACAACATTTATCTTTGTAAGCAACAGCAGTGGATTCACACAGTACACATTTACTCATTCGTTCATCTACTTGTTTATTAGTAAATAAAATGTTAGCAGTGCCATAATGTGTGGCAGGCACTATGCACAACTCTAGGGATGAGTTGTAAGCAAAGAAATCGATCTCAAAAGGCCCACAGTCTGATGTGGCAAACAGGTACGTAAGCAGAACCTTATGTCCATAGTACAGGTATCTTACTGAGGGAACAAAGATAAGGCAGAAGAAAGAGGGAATAATGGGTAAGCCTAGCACAGAGCAGGTAAAACGGGATTTTGTGGGAAGTCTGGGGTTTGTGGTAAAAGTGTTTCTATCTACCCAGCAATTCCCTGAACTCCCTCCTATTCTTAGTCCAATCGTTTAGGTAGAACTAACCCCACCTCCTACCTTGAGTGACAATAGAAGTGTCTTTGATTAATAAGTGGGAAAAATTCATTATTTAATAGAAGTATCTTGTTGAATTGATAAAATCTTGCAAAATATGGTATTTATGAAAAAAATTAATAAGTGGAACTCCCGGCCTTGACGATGTGTGGAAAGCACTAACCTGTATGATAAGGAACATGCTTCTGACTGTAATTAATATTCAATTTGGTGTTATCTGAACCAGGTCATAGATGCAGTCTTAGCAGCAAACATGAAACATTTTGCTGGTGGAAGAGGGAGCATAAGATCATATTAATTGGATCATATTAAATGTTCCATAATTGGAACATTTGCTCCTGTGTAGAAGAGTCTTTAAAAATAATAGTCCAACAAATAGAACTTGTATGCTCAAAGGTTACAGATTTATTTTGTCAACTGTTTAAATAATTAGGGGTAGACTAAATCTTTTCTCTGAAATATCTGTGTCATGGGGTCAATGTATATTTCTTGAGTCTTTGCTTAATTGGTGGAGATGGTGAGTATTTTATTGACAGTTAATAAGGAAGGGAACAAGAAAGGGTGGGGCAAAAGTAGGTTTACAGCTGTGAGTGCTGGACACACAGAGTTCATTCTTGTATTGTTTTCATTAATTATTGTATTATTTTCCATATGAACAACTGTGAACCTACTTTGCTCCACCCTGTATTTCTTGTGAATATTCCTGGATATCATTGGAATGACGTTGGCTATTCTTATAAACGTTGATGCTAACGACTGTGAAATAGGGGAATTGCTTAATGGTGGAAGCTCTTTGGTGTCGTGATGCCATTTTAGAAGCAAATGACATTGAGTGATCTTTTATTGCTACATTCTTACTCTGTTATCTACTTTAAAATGTAAGGCCCACCTCCCATCTCTTAAGACAGAAAATGGTGAGAACAGTGGCCAAAATAGCATCAGCAAATTCAGCTGTTAATGGGAGAGAGGATTTTGAGGCAGAGTGCAGACTGGGCGGGAACTCCCAATAAGTTAGAATTAGGAGGAAGGAGCATGCAGCCCAGACGGCTTACTTTTCCATTAATAGTGAAAGTATTAATGTCTTCTTTGTCACCTCTCTTGCCATGGTTATTAACCTCAAGGTTTCTCAATTGTCTGCTGCTGAGAAAATAAACCAAGTGATTCTTTTTGTGTGGGACTGAACGTAGACCTTAGCTCAGAGCAACCATTCCTAATGCCATCAATTTGAAGTCTAGATGAAATATTTTTTAGGCATCTCACCCAGCAGCTTCATGGCAATAAAAGTATTTTATCTAAGAGATGTGTGAAGCTAGAAAAAAGAGTATAGGTACAAAAAAGACTTCGTTACAGATTTGGATAAGGGAAAGAGATTCTCTGTGCTTCTGAGTCACACTATTTTGCAGATTTCTTTTAAAAGGGAAAAAATGGGGCATTTTTTTTTGAAATCAGCTTGATCCAGCTATCCGAGCATCAGAAATGATTGCAGCTGGCTAACCTCTAATTATAGAATCTCTATTATTGGTGATGTAAGTGGCTGAATCTGTGGTTTGACTTCTATGATCCCTGGCTTTATGAAAAGCTGGGATTTTTAGATAATGCTTTTTCCCTTTGCATAATAAACTAAACAAATTTAAATGAACTCTTGGGGCAAATATAATTAAGGAACTGCAGATGATATTTTTGTTCCTCTTGCTGACCAGAGTATGCCCTAACTGTGACTTTGGGTGAAGCTATTAAACCCTGTTTCCATGGGATTCGGTCCAGAGCATTCAGCTCTGATGTCCTAAGGTATTTGGAGAGGCCAAGGTCAACATCAGCAATTCTGAGTTCCACAGGAAGTTGATTTCTCTAATGGTTTATGTTTAAAGAAGACTTCAGATAGAATTATTGCATTCCAACTTTACTCTGAACGTTTCATTGATCATTTGCCTTTCTCACTCTCATGCTGCTAATTCTGACTGTTTCTGTAGACTGGTTTAGAGAGAAACAGGAACAAGGTTGCATCTACCTAAGTTACCAATATTGATGTACAGGCATACCCTGGAGATATTTTAGGTTTAATACTAAACTATTGCAAAAAAGCAAATGTCGTAATAAAGTGAGTCAAGGGAATTTTTTTGGTTTTCTAGTGCATATAAATGTTATATTTACACTATCGTTTATTAAGTGGGCAACAGCATTATATCTAAAAACATTGTACATATCTTAATGAAAACTACTTTATTGCTAAAAAATGCTAACCATTATCTGAGCCTTCAGCAAATCATTATCTTTTTTACTGGTATAGGGTCTTGCCTTGATGTGAAAACACATTATCTGTGAAACACAACACATTGATGTGAAAACACATTATCTGGAATAGAATGAGTTATGCCTGCATTAGTCTACTCGGGCTGCTATAACAAGACATCATAGATGTAGTGGCTTCAACAACACTGATTTCTCACCATTCCGGAGGCTGGGATGTCCAAGATCAAGAAGATGCTGTCAGATTCCACTCCTGGTGGAAGCCCCCTTCCTGGCTTGCAGACAACCAGCTTCTCTCTGAGTCTTCACATGGTGCAGAGAGGAAAAGGGCGATTTCTCTGGTCTCTTCTTATAAGGCTGCTAATCCCATCAGAAAGACCTCACCCATGTGACCACTTCTAAACCTAGCTATGTCCAAAGGCCTTACCTCCAAATACCATCACATTGGGGATTAGGGCTTCAACATAAAAAATACGGGTGGGGAGCACAAACATTCAGCCCATAGTAGGAAAACCTCGATTATCTGACACTTACCATTTTGTAACCCTCAAATTTGTACTTTAAGAGAAGGAGATATATCACAGATTTTTTTGGTTAAAGAGATCTCAAGCTGTCCCACAATGGTCAACTGCCTAGCTTCTCATGTTTTCTTTGCATTTGGTATACTTGTTAACATTACAGGGCATTATGATTAATGGTGGCGATGTTGCTCAAAACACTGAAAAATCTTCAGATTCTGCGGCTTAAGTATGCGGTAGAGTTGGCCCTTCATATCCACTTGTTCCACATTTGCAAATTTAAGCAACAGATAAAAATATTTTAAAAAATGTTATGTCGTTGCTGACATTTATTATGTAGTAAGACATATGATAATTGAGTTTATGCTGAACATGTACAGACTTTTTTGTCATTATTTCCTAAACAACACAGTAGAACAAATATTTACATAGCACATATATTATATTATTAATCTAGCAATGATTTAAAGTACAGGAGAGGATGTACATAGGTTATATGCAAATACTACACCATTTTATATAAGAGGCTTGAACATTATCTGATTTTGGTATTCCCAGAGTAGGGGTGGTGGGCTAATTGAAAGCTTGAAGTTTGGGTGATATTTTATATTTTATACCTAAAGCCAGAAATATTTATAAGCTTAATGTTAATAAGGTAACCTAAACAGAATGGAGAGAATTATTCTTTAGAAATTTGTTATAATTTAAAATGGTAAAATAAAATCTTCTTCAATAAAAAATAGTGAGAAAGCAAAACCTAAGGCAAGAATTAAAGTACTGAAATTTTATTTAGGAAGTATAAGCCTGGGGTGGCAAGAGTAAGGAAGAAGAGAAGCGAGTCAAAAAAGGAAGTTGTGAAGCTGTGTGATGGGCCCCGTTCCATGCTGCTGCCATGTCCCAGTGCGCCACAAGGAGAAAGGGCAGTTCATTCAGGAGGCGTGCTGACTTACCTGAAGGATGCTCTAGCTGGGCCGTGAGGAGGACCTGCACCTCCATGTAGTCCATAGAAGTGGAAAAGGAGGGCAGATGGACGTGCCTGGCTCCCTTCCACCCCCCGTTTCCCACAGGTCAAGTTTTGCTCTGCGGGAATTTCACGCCCCCACACTTCTGAATTGTGCTGTTAGTCCCTGAAGCAGCTTAGGAAGCTAGTGTGTGGCATGTGTGTCCTGAAGGTTACAGGTGATTTGGCATGAGGGAGATGAGGGCCGTGAAGGCTTGAGAATTCATCTCTCGCCTTCCATCTTGGGGACTTCAGTGAGGGTGGCAGCGAGGTGTGTCCAGAAGGAAACTCTTGCCTTGTGAGCAGGGGATGTCACCAGTTAGAGTTGGCTTCAAAGAGGTTTGGAAAGGTCAGTTGTTGGAACATTAGACAAAATGCAGTTTTCCTATCCTGTTCGGTCATTTGCGGCTACACTGTGAGACTGATGGTGTTTAGCTTGCCAATTCTCTTGCTGGTTTCTTTGCGATGATTCTCTCAGCACCTGTCTTCTTGCCCCAGCTACTTTCCCATTGCCTTTGTGTGGGAGCGAATATGTTTGCAAATAGATCGAGCTCTAGAAGTACTCAACTCTGCCAGGCGTGAACACAGAGAGTTCATCTTCTCAGATAATGATCATTAGGTCTGAGTATATGCAACAATTATAATTAAATCATGCCATAGATTATATACATATATGAACAATAATCATTATTACTGTTCCAAGTTGGCTTTTGTTATTCCAGTGCAAAAGTATACACGGTTGATAGGTTTGGTAACATTGGTATAAAATAGTAAACTTGAGAAATAGAAAATATTTGGTCATTTGGGTGCAAAAACTCCTTTGATTTTTTTAATCCAAATATTCCTTCTCAAGGCAGTTTTATCTTTGATCAGCCAATTTGCTATCATCCTGTCGGGGATGCCTTTGGTGCCGAAACCACAGCCTCTAGGAAGTCCTCCCCTTGTTCATGCACAGGTGGTGCCGAGAGACTTTTCTCTCCTTGGCTAGTTAGTTTCCGGTTGTAACTGAAAAGTGTGTGGCAGCCATATCTCACAATGAGAACAGAAAAACTGAGAAAGCCAAATGGAGAGAATGACTGGAGAGGGAGGAAGAGGGAAAGGAAGGGAGGAGAGAGGAAGTGGAAGGGAAAGGAGGGAAGAGGAGGAGGAGGAAAAGCTGGAGGAGGTAGAGGGGAGGAGGAGCATGATCAGCAGTGAGGAAAACAAATGAGAAATGGCAAAAGAGCACAAGGCAACTGCTCATTCATGTCCTTGTTGGCTCAGCCTAAAGATTGCAAAGCGGTAGGTAGTTTATTGGTTAAATCCAGCCCCCAGAAACATTTTGTTTGATCTATGTATTAAAAAATAATTTCCAACTGAGATTTTATATTTAAAAATTTCATATTTCTGAGTTTTAAAAAAGCATAAGATCTGGCCTCTTTTGACCCACATTCTCTGCCCACAACAAGGGCCTGCAGCTGAGTGATAGATGTCTCCTTCAGACGGAACAGGAGCTCTGTCACCTCCACTCCCTAGAATGCCCTTCCCACCTGCTTCACTGACCTAGGATACCTCCCTGGCCTGTTGGGTGTTGGAATTAAAGACTGTTGCAAGAATCTCTTCTATAGTCTAATCACCTATAAATATTTATTCTCTTCAATCTACTTGACACATCATAGGTGCCAATGATTAACTGTGATTAATGAGTAAAGCTATTACTGGAAACAGGCCTGTTTCTAACATCTGAGGTAACTGGAGCAAGAATACAGACATTTAAAATTAATAAAGCAAGTTAACAAACAAGTAAAATTCATTCTATCTTCATACTGTGGCAAATTTCATAATAACAAATCAAGAATATCCTTTAACTTATAGTTTTAATAGAATTAAATCTGGCAAAATGCCAAAGATGACTGACTAAACTTAATAATAATTTTTGCACATATGGCTGTTCTTTGAACAGTGAAATAAAGATGTACATAAATTATAAACTATTTCATATTTATTTCATAACATTTATATTTCTTGTTTTTACTTCAGCAAAAATAAATACTTATGCTATTTTAATCATGATTTGAAAATAATTTGTGGCCTATTATCAGCAATGCCACATTTTAGTCACTGTGGGTTTTAGATAGTTATAACCAATTTCATTTCAAAGAAATTTCATTCTAAAACAATAGCAATTGGAATTGTCAAAAATACTAAAAGCAATTACTTTGATTTTGAAATAATCATAAACTTTACGTATTATATCAGTCATGAATTTACATATGATGTTCAAACATTAGATTAGGGTTACATATGTTAAAATACAATCAGGAGAAGTATTATCAGAGTCTTTAATTTTATTATATAAATCTATAAGACTTATTCCTTAATTTTCACCCTATTTTAAAGCAACTTTTATCCATATGGTAAAATAAGGAACTGCTATCATGCCTCATGCATGTGTGTCTTCAGATGTAGGGGTATGTGCATGCGTGTGTTTGAGTCACGCAGCTTAATCTACCAGAAAAGGGACAGTGTCCAGGCTGATACATATTTAAGTTATAAAAATGGTTTCATACTGCAAAATATTCATTAGCTGCAATACCTCACTAATTCGTGTGTCTCTCTAGAATTACAACTAGGAAAGAGGAGAGGCAAAAATGGTCGTTCAGCACTACTGTGAAACAACTTGTTATGCAAGTCCAGCACATTGGGAGGGAGGATTGACATGTCACCTAATGCGTCTTTTTCCTACTCAAGCTCTTCTGTCATTCAAACCCTCCCAGTACTCCGGAGTAGTGGAAAAACATACAAACATGGAAAAACATGCAAACTGCTAAGGAATTTAGACACTTTTCTTTTCGAGGATATAAGGCAAGAGATGCAGAGGAGTGTTGCCCTGAGCCTGGAGTGGTATTAGAGGCAGGACGGAGTGTTTACTTTAACTGTTGGCCACACTCAGTCCCCACGTGTCACCACGTGCTCACTAACAGTGCTTTAAAGCGTGGGCCCAGAACAGGAACTCTTCTTGCCTGAGTCTAAGGGTGACACTGGCTGTCAAACTCACACTCCGGAAGTGTGGCTCCAATCGTACCAGGGTCCCACTCAGGAGTGTTGGCACACACACGGAACGCAGTCAAACGTGGCACTGGGGCCCTGGCTGTCAGACCCAGCACAGTCCCCTGCACTTCCTTTCCCTCCTACTCTTGGCCTTTGACAGCCTCCTCAAGGGCAGAAACTGCATCAAAACAATAAATTCTAGACACCAGCCAGGATATGTATACTATTTTTTCCCATCCTTAAAATCTTGCAAGATTATTTATAGTAGAACTTGAAAATTAGAAACATGAAGTTATCAGATGTTAAATAATTTCTTCAAGATTCCCACCCAGGTCTGACTCCAAAGGTGGTAATTTTTCCAATGAGGCAAGCTTTTCTCAGAAACCCAGAGATGGCTTTTTCCTTATGCACAGTGTACCTCCTTGCCTGGCATTTAAAATATAATCAATTAGTTTGTAACCTGACTATACTTATATTTTTACCAGAACCCAAAAGGAATAGACGTTCAAAGCCACAACACATTCTCTTCGGGCATTTTTTTTTCTTCAGAAGAATGGCTTAATTTACTAAAAAGGAGC
>PVKM010039636.1:0-13699 GCA_004027735.1 Carollia perspicillata | reverse complement strand
GTCTTCTCTCGCCTGTTATGTAGTGAGGGGCGGAGCCTTAGGTGTTCACCAGGGTGGGGCAACCCAGTTGCTGGGTTGTGTCACTGTATGTGGGGGAGGGGTCTGAGAGGGAACAATGGTGCTTGCTCTGCTCTCTGTCGGATCTCAGTCCCCTCAGCAGTTCTCTCCAAGCAAACGGGGCCTTTCTGGTGCTGATTCCCATATGGGTGTGTTCTAGGACCCTGTGAGTCTCTCCAACGAACTTTTCTGTGAAGCTGGGAGTCTCTCCCTGTGCCTCAACCCCCACAGGTGTTTTCAGTTGGTGTTTTAAAGCTTTATTTCCTGGCTCTGGGACCCTGGGTTGCACGGTCTGTCTTGCTCCCCAGTTGTTTCTCCCGGTTTATCTGCACTCGCATGCGGGACTGCCACCCAGTCAGTCAGCCTCCTTGCGCACAGTGCCTAGCTTCACAATCACCGCCTCGCTGGGTCTGCCCATTGCCACCCCGTGCCAGGGTTCTGCCAGCCGCCGCCTGCGGGCCCTGGGTCCACCCACCGCCGTCTTGCGCACCCAGTGTCACCATTTCTTGTGCTGTGACCCTCTCTGGTCAGCCGCCTGACTCTGCCCAGCCTGCTGGTCTGGATGAATGTGTCTGTTTCAGCTCCTTGGCTGTCCAACTTCCATACAGTTCAATTTTCTGTCAGTTCTGGTTGTTATTTTGTTTCTAAATTTTTGTTGTCCTTATTTTGGTTGTGCGAGGAGGCACAGTGTGTCTACCTACGCCTCCATCTTGGCCGCAAGTCCAGTTTTTTTCATAATACACTTTGAACCAAGACCATGTGTTCTATGTTCAAAAAAATAGCTTTTTTTAGAACTTAAAAAACTTAGTAAACAACACTAAGATAAACTACAATTGAAGAAGTTCCTCTTTAATTTTGAAATGAGCCTTGTTGTCTAATTGCATCCTCCCCCTAAGGGAAACCTTTGCTTTTTCACTTTGGTGGCTGTGGTAAGGCATTCTAAATATTAAACATCCTGCTTTCTTTTAAATTCGCTGTAAACATTCCTCTGCATGGCCTCGGCAAATAGCCCCTGGCATGCCAGCGTCTTCGTCTCAAACCCCTCCCTGTCACAGCATCTGGAGCCTCACAGCACCCAGACTGCAGCTGGCTGTCCCAGAGGCTGCCTCTGTCTCCCTCTCCACATCCCTAAGGGCAGCCCGTGATGAGGCTGCTTCCAGGGCACCAGGCTATTCATTCCCTCCCACTGCTCATCAACAGGCCCCAAGAAGGAGAGAATCGGCTCGTCACCTGAGTGGCCTCGCCTGATGCCCCAGAGCAGGAGGAGGAAGGCAGCCATGACCCACCCAGAAGTGGGGGCAGTCCCGGGGACCCAGCACAGGCCCAGCTGCACAGGGGACGCTACTGCCACATCAGGTGAATCCGCCCTGTGGACCTGCCCTCCAGGCCACCCAGCCCAGTCTTACCCTCCACGGGAAATACTGGTCTTCTAGGCGGCCGATTCCCAGGCACCCTCGAATGTTCTTACCCCATACAAACAGCTCTCCTTTGTCTGCAAAGAAAGAAAAACAGTGGCTTGGTTGGGACTGGACCAAGGGCATGTCTCCAAGAAGAGTCATGAGAATAGACTTTCCAGAACCTGGTACAAACAGAGCCCAATGATAAACTTCAGCTTCTACCAGAGGGTAGTGCTTTCTTTGGAAGGGAAAAGCATACAGCCCCCATACTGAAAACACACCCAAGCCCAGACTGACACTGTGTCCATCACGTGGGAGATGAATCCATGCACGGAGCAGTGGGCCAAGGCAGCTGCTGCTCACAGCCCACTCTGCTCACCCCCGATGCACATGCCCCTCACCCACAGCTACGGCTGCCCAAACCCCGCCCTCCACAAATCCTGAAATCTGAGCATCCTCACAGTAGGATGATTGACATTCCATGCCTGGGTTTCCATTTTTCAGGAGTATTCAGTCAAGTGACACATGGTGACTGGGACCTCTTTGGGCCAGGCCTATGTCTGATGACTAAAGCATTATGGTTCCTGTCCTCAGGGGACTAGCTGAACAGCCAGAAATAAACAAATGATCCAACCAATACATACACGCTTACAGACTGTAAGAAGCGCTGAGAAGGAAAAGGAGAGGGTGCCACAGAGGACAGCACAGGAGAAGGCATCTAGGCCCGGGCTCTGGGAAGGCCGCCTCCAGGAAGGGACCCAGACCTGGCAGGGCAGCCTCCCACAACCCAGTCTTCAGTGCCTACTTCCATCCACATCAGCTGTGGGCGCTCCTTGGAGCAGAGGCCCATTCAGCCACCCACATCTGGCAAGCAGAAGGAGAAAAGCTGTGGAAAAGCCAGGACTAAAATAATCTGGGCTGATTAAATAAGGAGTCCCTTTGTCACAAGGTCTGGTCTGACCATCACCCCTGGTCCTCCACCCTCAGACTTTACGTGTTTCACAGAACAATTCAGTCTGGCCCCCAAAATGCTTGCAGATTTCAGGGTAAACTAACCAACTCCAACTCCCAGCTGGCCATATGCAAATGCTGGGCACAAGATGGGAGCAAGCCAAGCTCTGTGCTCCCTCTACTGACGGACACACCGGCTCTCACAGGGCGGCTGCTGCATCTTGGGGGAAGGCTGCAGAGCAGCGATTTTCAACGTTTTTCACCTCACGGTACACATGCGCTAATTACTAAAATTTGTGGCACGTCAAAAAATACATTTTTGCCAATATGACAAAAGAATAGGTATAATTTTTATTTACAAAAAAAATAATAATAGTAATTACCTACCATTTTTGTTCCAAAGTGACTTTTTAAAAATATCAGGTGCCTATACTTATACATAAGGATTTCTGGTACCAAGAATTAACCAATCAGATGCAAACTTATACAATGTGACCAATAAAATGAAACTCAACTATATGATCTATATATTTATGGTTCAAGACAGGGCATTCACACCAGATGGCTACTGTTGTGTTGTCTGCTGTCATTTTTTTATTTGACAGTCTAAGGGGAAGGAGGTCAGTGCTCCTGACCAAATAATCAGGTATTTTTGCCCTGGTTGGTGTGGCTCAGTGGATTGAGCACTGTCCTGCGAACCACGGGGTCTCCGGTTCAATTCCCAGTCAGGGCACATGCCTGGGTTGTGGGCCAACAAGAGGCAGCCACATGTTGATGTTTCTCTCCCTCTCTTTCTCCCTCCTCCTCTCTAAAAATAAATACATAAAATCTTTTAAAAAATAATAATCAGGTATTTTATGTTTTAAAAATTCCCATGGCACACGGTTGAAAATCGCTGCTGTGTAAGGTCTCATTTCAGTGTGACCCAAAACAGCCACCCGGCATGACAGCAAATAGTCTAGTCGAGGGGAAGACTTCACATGGGTGGGTTTGCAGGTACGCGGCTTTGCACATAGTTTAAGGAGTGTCCAACCTTTTGGTATGTCTGGGCCACACTGGAAGAAGATGAGTTGTCTTGGGCTGCACATTAGATACATTGTGGCACACAACCACAAAAACTCTCATAATGTTTCAAGTAAATTCACAATATTGTGTTGGGCCACCTTCATAGCCACCATGGGTTGCACACCCCAGGTTAGAAAAGTCTGGAGAATAGACCAGTGACGCCTCCAGAATTAGTCCACAATGACTCTTACTTTCTAAGTTGAAGTAGCTTTGAAAAACGCGTGTGAACTAGGCTCATTCGCAAACGGAAGTGGCTGGCCCACTGGGGTGCGGTGAGGGATTCTCCAACCCCAGTCGGCGCTGCTGCCACTCGGTACTTTAGTGCGCACAGTCCAGCGCGACGCCCACCCGCCAGCACAACAGCCCACACTGCCCGGTGTGCTGCCAGGCCCCGAAGCCCGGATTCAGAGAACACTGAGCGGCGCTCATCTGGAACAGCCCTCACATCAGCACGGGGCCCGGGAACACAAACCAGGGTGACCCGAGCGGACTATCCCAGCCCAGACGTTTAAAAGAAAACAATTACCATGAGACACAAAGGTTTTTTAATTGCAAGGAAATCGTGAATTTGCTTGAGAATCATGAAATGAAATGAAATTAATACAGTCTGATGACTCAAGTCCACGGAAGACTGAAGAGTAACAAACTGAACCAACAGCCCCTGCGGCAGAGCAGGAGACGTGATCGAGAAACACACACATCCCAGAGGCCTGCAGAGTAACTGGGTATGTCACTGCTGTGTCATGTGGCAAACCTTCGAGAAAATCTCCACTTCTGCCTTCCTTTTGCTCATTCTCTCCCCCAGCCCTTGGGAGATTTGGGCAGATTTACTTCCACAAAACCGCCAGATGGTCTTGCCAGTCCGCCCCGCGCCACCCCACGTTCCTGGGTCAGATCGGGGTTTGGGCGTGGCCAGGCAGTGGAGTTAAGCCCCACACGTTTATTTCCCAGTTCCCACTGTGGGTCTGCCAAACCTCTGCTGGTTTCCCCCAGCACCCCAACATACTCAAGGGTCCCCTCTCCTGCCACCAACTGGTATCTTCTTGAGAAAATTCACTTTCACATTAGCCTAACCACAAACCAAACGAACCAAAACAAAACTCCAGGATGAAAAGAAGAGACACATATTATACGACCTCAAGCCAAACAACTTCTGGATTAGCTGCTCTCTTTCATTACCCACACGAGGGTACCACTCCACTAAATGAATGGAAACTGAGCGCTGCCCACGGTCTGGGGCTGACCCTCAGAGAGCGAAGCTCTGTCCGTCTCGGGGCCTCGGGGCTTGCTCACTTACTGGTGAGGGCAGCGAAGTGGCTGAGTCCACATCGTATGCGGGAAACCTGGACTTCTGGGTTGAACTCCGTCAAGCCAAAGAGAGTGGGTGGAATCATTTCTGGAAGAGCAGTTTCCACTAGGTTTGGTCCTTTCCCAAGAATTCCATAGCCCCAGACAAAAACATGTCCTTCTCCTGCATTACAGGAAAAACAACGGTCAGTAAGTCAAAGCAAGAGCCGCCCTCCGCTAGAAATTCAAAGGCACCACCAAGATACATTATATCCACCAGCATTTTTTTCCTCCTTGCTTGGAAAGAACATGCTGACAGATATTTAAAATAATGTTTCTTTTCTCCTCTTTCGAATTCTTGCTTGTGCAGTATGTCTAGCCAGCTCGCCAAGCTCAGAGTACAGACTTCCCACATCTTGAGCGAACCAGGACAGGACCCACCCCCGAAGCACCCCAACTCGCAGGGGAACACAGGAGCACCTCTGAAGGACGGCGTTTCCCAACGGCTCTGTGTTTCACGCTGATCAGAAGACTAAGTCAAGTACTGCACAACTTTTGGCCAGATGCTTAAAATTCTTAGAGATGATTTTTGCCTATAAAAAGTTTAATACTCATCACTGGTACCAGATGTTTAATCCCAGAGGCATGGCTCTCAGTCTGTAAGCCCCAGGGCCTTTCTCCCATCTGCCTTCTGCTTCTTGGCACGGCCTCTCTGGAGAAGGCAGCACTGTGGTCTCTGGCCTCAGCCAAGGGGCAGGGAGGAAGTGGCTACCTCTCCATTTCAGAGGTCTGCTACAGAACCCCTAAGCTCTGGGCTATCTACATATGAATCACAGCTATTATCTTTCTGTCACGAATGTCATCTTACCCTCTATTAGCTGAACGCCACCTAGCTGGATCTCCCCCCAGCCACAGGTCCTTCCTCAGGCTGAGGTCTGCTGCCCCTGAGTGCACTGGGCACCCTTCCCTATCCAGCCCACCTAGAGCTGCCCAGTGCGTCTGCAGGAAGGTCTCACCATTTAACACAGCGCAGCCTGTCCCACCGCATGCAGCCTGCTTCACCTTGCCCACTCCTGAGAAGGGCAGGCACCGGGGAACGTTCACCTGAATCAAAGGAAGGGTCCACACTGTTAGGAAGACAAACCAGCGAGAACTTGGAGGTAATCTGGTCTTGTGCACAGAGCAGATAAGTCCCAGGTCATCCAGTCACACCACGAACATTTCCCAACCACCGAACATACGCTAACCTTCTAACTGGACGTTGGGAATAAGAGGAGGAGCAAGAGCCATGGTCCCGCTCTTAGTCTAGTAGAGGAGGCAGATGACAGCCCAAATCAACATGAAATTCATCTGTGCTGAGTGTAAGCAAGGAAAGCGCAGGGTCTCTGAGCATGAGCATCAGGGAGGCAGATCTGGTTTGAGGGAAAGAGCAGTCGGGGAAGGCTTCACCTCCTGCTGCGACCTGAAGGGAGAGCAGAAGTAACTAGAGCAGGATGTGCCCAGAGGAAGAGATGGAATGTGCAACAGAAACGAGGTGGGCAGGGCACATTCAGGGAAGCTAAACAAGGTGAGAGTGGCCCCGACTGACGTGACTCCATGGGTTGGGCATCATCCTGCAAACCAAAAGGTCACTGGTTCAATTCCTGGTCAGGGCACATGCCTAGGTTGAGGGCCAGGTCCCTGGCTGGGGCATGCAAGAGGTAACCCATCAATGTTTCCCTTGCACATAGATGTTTCTCTCCCTCTCTTTCTCTCCCCTTTCCCTCTCTCTAAAAATAAGTAATTAAAAAAAAAAAAAAACAAGGTAAGAGAGGCTAAAGCAGGGGGACGAGCAGAACTTAGTACAGGACACCGGTGGGGAGAGGGTGGCCAGATCATGCAGGATGTGTGAAATTTTACAGAACGTGATAGACGTGGGTGACCGTGGAGCAGGGCCAGAGCGTGGGGGTGAGCATGAGCTCGCTTTTAGACGTATTAAACTCACAGGGCGTAGAGACGACCAAGTGGAAAAGCCAAGTGCTACTCAGTGACGTCTGGAACACTGATAGGTAAGCTGGAGCGTCATCAGCATACACAGGGTAACTGCAGGCACGGGTGTGGATGAGACCTTCCAAAGGGGGAGCACGGAGAAAAGAAGAGCAAAGTCTGTGCCACGCGGATCCGTACCACTTAGAGGCCTGGCACAAGAGGAGACCCGGTACAGAAAGCCAAGAAGGAACGAGAAAGACAGGAGAGCACTAGAAGAGTCTAGTCACAGGGGCACAGGGAAGCGTGGTTTTCGCAAAGATGCCCAATGCTGCTGAGAGGTTGAGAAAGACAGAGAGTGAAAAATGTTCTCCAGATTTTTTATTATTATTTAGCAACATGGATGTCACTGGTAACTCTACCAAGAGCTACCCAGCAAACTTTTAAGGGTATAAACTAAGTGGAATGGACTGCGAAAGGAGCAGGAGATGAGGAAACACAGTAGTAAATGCAGCTCCTGAGAAGCTTGTCCCAGAAGGGAAGCAGGAGGTCAAGTCAAGGGGTGGGAGAACGGAAGGAGATGGGGAGTCCACATGGGGCCTTGTAAGAGGGAAGGCACGAGTCGGGCACAGGAGGACAGACTGAAGTGATGGGGAAGGAGGTCCAGCAGGTGGAGTCTGGTTTCTGGGAAGGTGGAGGAAGATGGGATCCACAGGAAGAGATAAACCTCCTCTACTGCTAGAAAAAGGAACAGGCCCAGGTAAGTACACAGGAGTCCCAGTAGGAAACTGAGAGCGTTCTCATCCGACAGCATCTGTTTCCTCCATTAACCAGGAGGCGAGCTGCTGCGAGTGAGAGATGGGAGGGGCAGGGGCGTGGAGAGTGAAACGTGGCCAACGCAGCTCTCCAGCAGGATTTGGTCTTGGCACTCCTACTGAGGAGTAACTCCGAAAAGATAGATTTTAAGTGCTTCAGTGACAGCCATGAATCTTCATAGGTTCCCTTTCAAATGGAGACAGATGAAAGGTAACAGTCCCCAAACTGACTGAGGAGGAATAAAGGGGCTTACCAACCCAGAAAACGTGTGCCTAGATAAAGAAGGGCCGTCAGGGCTGGGGCCCGGGGCAGAGATCACGGAGCTCCTCTAGCCCGCTGTGCTCTGGCACAAGGCCCCACCAAGTACTGAGAACCACTCCATCAAAGAGCCAGTGGACACATACCACTGTGGCGAGTGACAGGATGAGGCTGAGGCCACAGTACAGAATCACGGCTGTGAGGGGAGCCTTCTAAGATGACCCCCTACAACTCCCGTCCCCTCCTATGCACACCCACATGCAAGCCTGCCCTACGTGGGGGCTGGACCTAAGCAACTTGCTTATGATGAGCAGAATACCAGCCAAGTGAGGGAAAGTCAGTGCCAAGATGAAATTACGAAACACAAGGCTTCTGTCTCACTGGCACACTCTCTCCCTTCTCATTTGCTCTGATGAAGCCAGATGCCATGCTGTGAGTGACCATGTGGAGCAGCTCACCTGGCAGGGAACCATGGAAGGCCTGGCCAACAACTATTAGCTGGCCAACTGCCAGCGAGGAACTGGGGCCCCAGTGCAACAGACCACAAGGACCTGCATCCTGCCAACCACCACCAGTGTGGTCCTGAAACGAGCCTTCCCCCGCTGAACCCTAAGACGACTGTAGTCTTTGAGACATTCGGAGCAGGAAGACTCAGCTAAGCCACCCCAAGATTACTGACCCACAGACACGGTGGGATAAAAAATGCTGTCTCGCCCTGACTGATGTGGCTCAGTTGGTTGGGCATCGCACCACAGAGCAAAGGGCCGCTGGTTGTGCGTGCAGTCCCTGGTCAGGGGGCGTACGAGGAGCAAACACTGATCGGTGTTTCTCTCTCACATCGATGTTTCTCTTCCTCTCTTTCTCCCCCCGCCCCCTCTCTCTAAAAATAAATAAAATCCTTCTAGAAAATGTTGTTTAAGTCACGAAGTTTAGGGGTCATTTGTTAGGCAGTGATACGACACTGGACCTGTTCTGCAGAGGAAGGCTGCAGGAGACCTTTTCTCGGGCCTTGGCATGAGGAAGAACAGTACTTCTCCTGAACACTTCATACGCTGTTTATCTCACAGAAACAATGAATCATTTAAATGACCATGTTTTCTTCCTTGCTTTGGCTACTAGGAAGCTCAGAGCCAAATCCACAACCACTTCTAGCCACTGTGCCAGGCCACAGAGAATGCAGTTTTTCATCTTATTAGCCGATCTTCAGTCTCGCTCTGTGCCAGTTTCTTTGTCATTACTATGTATCTAAAACCCCTTCTGTATTTTTCAGAAGTCTGATGATATTAAGGAATGTATCGAATTGGCCAAAAAGTCTATTTAGCTTTTTCTGTAAAATAAAAGACATATTTTTCATTTTCACCAGTAACTTGATTGATTTGGATATTTTGAGCATGTCGGCTACCTCCCGCTATTGGCTTCTAGTAGGTAGAGGCCAGGGGTCCTGCCAAACATCTTCCAATGCATCAGAGAGCCCCACAGCAAAGAATCATTTGGCTAAAATATCAATAGAACCAAGAAACTTTGCAAACCACTTTTGACACATTCAATCAGTCACAGTATCTTCCCCATACACTGCACAAATCCTTTTTTGCATTTCAGTTGCATTTCTATATTTCTTGAAATAATAAAGCATCATACACTGAAAATGTTGTATATCTTCTTCAATCTTCAGTATTAAAATGGCTGCACCGAAGGTCACCAGTTCTGGTAAGTTTTTTTTTAATGCACGCTGACACAACAGCTGTCACAACACAGTCTAACAAAACTGTTTCAGATGAAGTTAAAGACTTAGACTAAGCACAACTAAACGAACTTTCTGGCCAACCCAAAAGTGTGTTTTTTTAAACTAGTCCTTATCTTTTAGAGATACATACTGAAACTTCTATAGATGAAATATGGTATGTAGGAGTTGCTTCAAAATCATCCAGGACAGAGAAGCAGATAAAATTATATATGCAACAAAACTGGCCATTAGAAAGTATGGGAGCTTTGGGTAAGGAAAGGAGGTTCCTGAAAATGTCTGGGATCAGATAGTGGTTATGGTTGCACATCCTGGTAACTACCAAAACCCACCAAATTATATACTTAAAATTCGTGATTATATCTCTATTTTTTTAATGGGCCATTAGTTGGTAATTGTTGAATATGGGTGACAGGTATACAGAGATTAATTATGTAATGAGCTTTACTTTTTGTTTATATTTACTTAATAAAATGTTTAAGGTCTGCTATATTATATTGATGGTGGCTTGCTTTGAAGAGAAGGCCAGGCTAGTGGTGAGGGGAGGCCACAGGCAGGGCTGCTGGCGTTCTACTGCTTGGCCCAGGTGGGGTCGCACAGGTGTCTTCAGGGAGCAGCAGGCTTATGATCTGTGTGCTCTGGGGGCACAGATGCTACACTGTAACATCACAGGAACTTAGGTAAAAAGCCTCATATCCCTACAGAACCTCATATCCCTACCTAGGCATGCCTAAAACACTGCTCTAAACCAGGAGTATCTCACCAAAGTATTGATAATAATGGCCTTTGAACTCAAGCTTTCTTTCTGGGCTCTAGAAAGATTGCCAAGAACTTGGAACCTTAAAGAGGCAGTCTTACAACAGGCTGGCTTTTGCCATTCTAGCACTTCATACATCACACTTTAGTGAAGAACCTCTTACAAATGTCCTTAACACGTTATGTTTCCAAATCTCCCAGCACCATGCTACAGTGACCGCATACCTGTGTGGAGTCCGTGACAGAAGCCAGCTGCAGGTACTCAGAGTTGCCCCAACCAAAGAGGTCTCCGTCAGCTGACACAGCCAGGCAACAATCACCGTAGGTGGCAACCTGGACAATGTTCACACTGGCGAGGTCTCCACCTAGCTTGGTGGGTGCACTGGTAATATTGTAGTGACCCAGACCTAAGGTAACAGAAAACATCTACTTTTAATTTCTTATTCTCTTAACACTTACAAAGACTTGCTATATGCCAAATACATTTAAGCACTTTACAAATACCAAAAGTCCTCATCTGTTCCTCTGCATGCTATGCAACTTCTGTCTCCATGCTCTCTCAAAGGAGGAAACAGGCATACTTGTAACTGGATCATATTAAGACCCTTGGAATTTTCTAGGTCTGATTAAAGTTAGAAAATTTCTCAAGATGAAATCCCACTATACAATTAGCCTATTAGACATTGCATATATTACAACAAGAATTTTCTAACGTACTGCTGAGCTTGCAGGAAAATAAAGAAATCTCTGGGCCCATCCCAACCAAAACCACCACCCCACCCCGCTAAACACAGCAAATGGAAACAGGCAAACGGGAGTGGCACACAGTCAACAGGAAAGGACAGGCCTTGCCCGAAGGGCAGTGTCACCGTCAGCAGCGACGGAGGGCAGTCCCTGGGCAGCACCGAGGCACAGCACTAAACCACCACTGCCTCTGGCTCCCAAGGGCTCCCTCGCAGGGGCTCCGAGCAGCCAGGCTGGCAGCACGCCGGCAGCGGCAAAAGCAACCCAAATCCTGTCTGGAGGGAAGCATCTCCAAAGTAGGCCCTCAGGGTCTCCACACATTAAGCTCAATGAAATACGAGATCGCAAGGAAAAGTACTAAATTCGTCAGGAAAGACGCCACTACGAGTGCGAGTCAACAGAACTAACAAACAACAAAATATTTATACCCTCCAGGCTTCCAACACTGGAATTATGATACAGACAATAAAAAATAACTGTGTGCAATGTTCAAGGAATAAAAGCAGGAATAAGAGATGGCCAGGAAGAACATGGCCAGGTAAATTTGGAAAGGAAACAATTAGAAATGAAAAAAAAAAGTTAAAATTAAAACGCAAAAGGATGGACAAAAGAAGACAAGCCACAATCTAGAAGAAGAGGTGTGCGACACTGTAACCGATAAAGACCACAGATACAGAATGTACGGAAAATCCCCAAACATCAGAAAGGAAAAGACAAATGCGTCAGCAAAAACGGGTAAAAACACCACGCACATTTCAGAGGAAAAAAGCAAAACTGGTCAATGGACACGTGAAAAGATCCTCACTCCCAGTGGTAAGCAGGAAAACGCAAATTCGAACCTCAGCGACACACCACTTCACATCCTCCGAGCAGGCCAACACTTTTAGGTGGACAACACCACACTTCGCCAGGCTGCGGACCCCCGCCCTGCTGCTGTGGGAGGAGGTCACCTGTTACAACTGCTTTGGAGAACACCCACTGGAACACACAGGCACGCCCTCCAACCCAGCACTTCACTCACAGGGGCTTCACTGGAGCTCCTGGAGCTCCTGAGCAAACGGACAGGGAGACATACTGAGGATCGTGGAAATGCTGATTCCTGTACAACGAAAAGCTATAAACCATCCAAATACCTATCAACAGAAAATGAACAGACCGAGGGGTACTCCACAGTGGAATATCATACAACTATAAAAATGAGCTGCATTTGGCAAAGAAGCAGGACATGAAATCAGCACACAAAACTCAGCTCATCTCTAATACTAAGAGTGGACGACCCAAAAGAGGAAATCAAGGAAATGATTCTGTTTACGGTGGCATCAAGAATACTAAAATACTTCCAAATTAACTTAAAGAGATAAAGGACTTGTACAATCAAAACTACAAAACATCGCTGAAATTAAAGAAAATATAAAGATGGAAAAACATCTCCTGTTCAACTGTACTCCCTACTGAAATCCCAACAATGTTTCGTGCAGAAGTAGAAACATACATCCTAAAATTTATATGGAATCTCAAAGGACTCCAAATGCTAAATGATCTTGAAGAAGAACAAAATTGGAGATTTCAACCTACTATGAAGCTACACTAATCAAAATAGTGTGGTACAGGCATAAATACAGACTATAAACCAATGGACTAGAACAGAGCCCAGAAATGAACCCTCACTTACACGGTCAAATGATTTTTGAAACGAATCCCAAGATCATTCAATAGGAAAAGGACATTCTTTTCAACAAATGGTGCTGGGAAAACTGGGTATCCGCATGCAAAAAAAATAAAGTGGGACCCTTAGCTAACACTACATACAAAATCAACTCAAAATGGATCAAAAACCTAAATGTAAAAGCTAAAACTATAAAACTCTTAGAAGAAAACCTAGGACAAAAGCCTTATGACATTAGATTTGGCAGTGATTTCTTAGATATATGACACCCAAAGCACAGGCAACTAAAGAAAAAATAAGTTGTTAAGAGAGTAGATCAAGCACTGGTTTGTGTGGCTCAGTGGATTTGAGCACCGCCCTGTGAAATGAAAGGTCGCCAGTTCAATTCCCAGTCAGGGCGCATGCCTGGGTTGTGGGCCAGGTACCCCGTTGTGGGCAAGTGAAAGGCAACTGATTGATGTCTCTCTCTCACATCAATGTTTCTCTCTCCTTCTCCCTCCCTCCCCCTCTCTCTAAAAATAAATAAAATCTTTAAAAAGAGAGAGAAAGCGCTTTCATCACACACACACACACAAAGAAGAATTTCTTTTCTTTTTTTTATTTTATCTGTGTGAGATGAGGGATATTAACAAAACCTACTGGTAATCAGTTCACAATATATAGAAATCAAACCATCATATGGTACACTTTAAACTTATACAGTGGCATATGTCAATTATTTCTTAATAAAACTGTAAAAAATTTTGAAGAATACACAGATTTCATTAATGAAAAGTAAAAACTTCTGTGCATCAAAAGACACTACCGACAGAGTGAAAAGGCAACCCACATAAGGCAGAAAATATCTGCAAATCAGGTACCTGAGAAGGGATTAGTATCAGAATATATAGACCCCTCAACTACAACAAAAACAAACAACCCAATTAAAATATGATCTTCTTCAGCCCTGGCTGGTGTGGCTCAGTGGATTAAGCACGGGCCTGTGACCAATGGGCC